>JZLH01S0258803.1:0-19098 GCA_001188425.1 Eucidaris tribuloides | reverse complement strand
AATCCATTTTTATCAGACCGATTGTGGTGGCTTTCCGCTTTCCCGCTTTCCCGTTTTCCCTCTTTCCAGTTCAATTACAAACCTTACCGTCTGATTTCTTGGCCGTCTCTCCCATCATACGACTGACGCGTCTGAAGAGCGCATCATCGCTCCTGAAACTCTGCTTACTGAATTCGGTCGCTCTAGATCTGGCAAACACAAACCATAACAAAAAACAAAGCACTATATTTATAGAACGCTAACTATTACAATCAGAACAATTGTAATCTGTTCCTAAGTGTTTCACTCACCACTATTCTTTGTAGTTTTAAAGATGAAAAGGTTTCCATGCACGTACATGTACACTTATTGTTAACACTCTTCACCCACATACTCATTATTACTACCTGGCTTTCTAGATGTAACAAAATCATCAATCTCCCTTCCAGAAGCACTATTGTAAAACGAAATTCTCCTTTAAAGCTATTTTGATAATTATAAGTATTTTAAGTAATACAATCAGCCTCCCGCTTCTTTTTCCACCCACCCCTCCCCCATTTAAAGGGGTTATAGACTAAGTTTATTTTCAGGAGTAAAAAATCAAAAGAGCGGGAGAGACCACATATGCATGGCAATGTGCATGACTTCAATGTTGTCGGCGCTATAGTTACCCATGTTTCTTTTCAAATCCGCTCTTCTTTACATCGACCGCATCTGCCGCTCCATGTCCATCTTGAACTCCCTTGTCTGTCTCTTCCTCATCACTGTGATAAAGAAAAGTAACAATGACCACAGTTTAAGCTCAGATATCACAGTTTGACTTTCTCTTAAAATGTTAGCCTGTGTATTAAAGGAGCATGTACAAAATCGTGCATATGTAACACAGTCATAATTATCTACTCCTGGTAGCTTGCAAACATGAAACGTTTAAAGTTTGTGTTCTATTAAATTAATAATTTACATGGGACAATCAGAATCGACTTGCGTTCAGTTTTTGGAGTTGCGTTTACATAAAACTTTTTATTCAAGCGATTTAAGAGGCCGTTTGTGTTCCTGTGAAATTTATAATGCCTGTCGTTATTACTGAAATCCTTTTCACCAATGATTTTGTTTTAACTAATTATACACTACGAAAATAATCTGAGATATCTAACATCTAATGGAAATTTGTATCAGAGTCTTTATAGATACATCATGGATTCATGGAACGTTTCCAGTTTTAAAAATCTGAGCTACATCATCCTTCATACTATTATGTCCGATAAGGTCTAAAAATGATTATACAATAATAATAATTACAGTTTAAAATGATCATTAAGTGATTTCAAAAGGAGGAAATCAATGAGCGACCAATCCAGCGCCCCCCCCCCCCCCGCCTATTATTTTGTCACCCGGGACATGAATTCATGTGCCGATAATTATTTATACATACTTCGCTAGTGACAACGTAACTCTAAAGTTTTGTGTTCTAGGGTGTTTATTTGTCCCTTCAAACACTGTCATGCAGGTCAGATATCAAAGTTTGACAGCTTTAAAATGAGGCTTCCACAATGTAAACCACCTTTAACTATAACCATAAATATAGTATTACATTTGTCGATATCCCCTGAATTTCATTCCCACAGGGATCCTTTAGTTCATAATTCTAAACATTCGAAAATATGTTTACACTTTGAAAAGATCACAGGGTCATCAAAAGTCCTGTTAAACTCAAATTAGGTTTACCTGGATGGTTCTTCTTCTTCTTCAATAATTGTTTCTTCTCGAATAGTTTCCATGATAGAGCTTGGCTGAAACACTCGAATACTTGAAGGTCGTCTGTTTACAAAGGTAACGGAGATTATTTGTTATTGTGGTAATCGTGTTTTCTTTTTCGAATTGATTGATTTGATGTTTTGTGTTGAGTGTCAACGATAAATAATTTGTTAATAGGGTAGGCCAATTGCGATAAAGTGTTATACAAAATAAATGTGAAAACAAATATAGTTTTTTAGAGTGGAACCACTTGCGACAAAGATAAGGGAAAGAAGAAAGTAGGAAAGAAAAAAAGAAGGGATGAAAGAAAGAACGGCAAACAAAAAGAATGAAGAAATGAAAAGAAACCAAGAAACTAAATATAAATAGAAAACAAGAGAAACAAAGGTGATTGCTTTAAAGATGAAGTGACACGATCTCATCGGTTTTGAAATATCAATTGTCGAATTCTTGCCCGTTAAAATGTTGTTTAGATGATATAATGATGCATTGCAAATAAAGCCTTCCTTCCGACGTATAGGTTCGAATTCAGATGTGAAGCTGTTGGATAGTTTACCTTTCCCATCCCATCTCCCCAAACCCAACCCAAACATCCATCATTAACATTGGTCGAGCAACAAAGCTTTGAACTCATTAGCATAGATACCTTCCGGTGTTGAGTTGTTGGTCCTGTCTCTCCAGCTCCTCATTGAATCTCTCTGCATCCAGCGCCATCTGCCTCATGACCTCTTGCTCTCTCACCTCCTCGAACAAATCGTTACGAATACTTTGGAAATTGTTCACTGTAAAAATGTGATAGAAGAATAGATGAAAGGGGGTTTACCGCTGGATTGTTGGATTAGGGTATAGAAGGTGGGGAAACTTTGTGTCACCCGAGCCTAATCCTTCTTTGCACCGGGTCGAGTGGTTCAGGCTCGAGCAAAACTTGTGAATCCCCGTTTTCATCGGAAATAAAACTAAAATTTTACAGATACAATCGTGCATGATATACAGCCACTAAAATGACTACAGCATTACAACCACGTTTTCTACAAATTGCCTTTCAAACCACGATTCGATTCAGTCACATCAAGTCTAATTTCTTCTTTCTCGTCACCATCCTCTTTAACGTGACCAGTAGCGGGTAAAACACAATTCGGCTTATATCTATTCTTTAACATAGCAAGATCGTTCATTTTTCTTCCGTTTATGCTCGTCTAGCTTGACATACACATGGTAAGTTTGATGTATGCATAGTCCATTCGCCACTGCAGTAATGACAAAATCAGGAATGCAAAAAATGTATGTTATTGTTATGACACTTAAATACCATCGACTAAAGACATACACGTCATAAGATCGGTGACAGCTTCAGAGTTTACTTCAAAGGACATGGATTCGTTGTTACTCCATGTGTTTGAAACTCCTTGCTACAAGTCACTCACGTACCCATAATGCCCACGAAGATATTCCGAAAGATGAACGACCCAAGACAGATCCACAACATGACGTAACAGGTACTGAAGACCCCGCCCATCACCTTCCACATGTCCTTGAGGATCTTATACCACTGATCAAGGGTGAAGAGTTGGAACAGCGTTGTCATGGCGCGCCCTAGACCACTACGAAGGTAAAAACAGATAGAAATCTGGGATTTGAAATTTAGCTCACATACCCTTTTTCGTAAAAACAAACAAACAATTATTAAAGTGAAAAACATATGTGTACAGGGGCGTCGATCCTGGGGGGCAGGCGGCAGTCGCCGCTTCGATAAAAATATTGGGGGAGGGGCATTGCCCCCCAATAATTTTGACAACCTGAAAAAAATCTAAAACATGATGCCAAATATGTTTTTAAACCAGAGCAAAGCACTACAAAACCATTATACCTAACATAAAAATACTATTATCCATACGCAATTTTTTTTCGGTGCGCTCCGCGCGTCAAATGTTAAATTACAATTTTGCATGCTGAAAATTCTGCCCATGAAAATATTGGGAGGAAACATCGTTTCTCCTCTTTTGCCAACTTGAAAATTCTTTTGCCAACTTGAAAATTCATCAAACATAATGCAAGATGTTTTGAAAATCAACGCACTGCAGAAACGCTTTACTTTACATAAAGTAGGGCCTACCACTAAACATACATGATTTTCAATGTCAAAAATTTGCTATTTTAACATTTTTGCCCACCCCCTCCAAAATAATGGATCGACGCCGCTGGAGACATGTTCCCCAACTGCCAAAAGTGACGGGGACATCATATCATCGGTCACCCTCACCCCGCCCCTTTTAGAGATCAGAACCATTACTAAGAAGCACACCCTCTTTTTCCTGACTATTGTAATCTTTGTTTTTAATGATAGAATATCAGTTAGTCTAAAATGTGACTTTTTATGCTCCCCCACCTACTCTGAGAAGTTGTTGGTGCCCTTTTGCATTGCTTATAATGATGATGATGATGATGATGATGATGATGATGATGATGATTATTTGGGGATTGACGAGCATGAACGAGTAGTGAATTCCAGAGAGTGGGGGCTGCAACTTGAAATGATCGATCGCCAAATGAGTACTTGATGCGTGTGGAACCTGGAGAAAAAAATGTTCGGATGACCTTACTTTTATTTTATCAGCGTTGATATAGATATAGTCGAACTGCACAAGCTCCCAAATCAACCCTAATAATGGATGGGTGATCGATTGAGTTCAATACCTGAAACTGTCTTTATAGAGTAGATCGGATCGCTTGGATCGAGAGTAGCTATCGAAGAAGATGATTCCAGTGATGGCAAAGATGTACGCGAACAAGACGAAGAGAAGCATGATGAATGTCATAGCCTAACACAAACAAAAATAACAAAATTGAATAAATCAATTAATTAAATAACAAAAAACAATTAATCAGTCAGTCAGTCAGTCAATCAATCATAGTAAACCGGAGATGGTGTTTTATGTTTAGTGGGTTTCCTAGATTATTTGCTTTGAACAGAGGATTTTGTGTCTTTCCCCATTTTTCATAACACATTCTCTTTAGTGTCTACAGGTTTGTACAAAAGGTTTGCAGTAAAATAAAACGTGCGGAAAAATCATAAAGAAAATAGGTGAAAATAAAGTGAATGATTTTTCGGTTGGTTTTTTTTTTTTTTTTGGGGGGGGGGGTACTCAAGTATATTGACGGTAAATTTGAATATTCTAATCAAATATACCCTGTAAGTATTTCAAACTATAATTTGCGGATAACAAACAAGCTGGTACCCATAAAACGATGTAAATGTAAGACAGACAATGTTTCAAAGTAAACCTCGATCTCTCGTATAACTTAGCATGTTGTGTTTTTGCAATTCCACGGGTAAAATCTCTAGGAAGCCACTGTCAATTTTTAAATGAACAAACTGTAATTTTAACAGTATTTACATTTTTAATGCGATGTTTTATTGGTACAGCGATATTCATCCAGTAGTAAACAGGTCTAGATGCGTCTGAATATTGATTTGAAAGCCGTTATAAGTCGTCATCAAAAGAAAAGTCCAGCCACTCGTTCCCAAAGACGTATCGTCGGTTGAAAATGCAAAGGGTATTAAGTCTAAACCCTCGAGAAACAAACTAAAGGACATTAGCGTCCTTTTCCTTCCCATGGGTTTAGAATTAACGCCCTTTCTTCTTATGTCCTATAGCCTGTACTTACATTGAATGCTTTGGTGATGGCGAGAGCGATGAGACGAGCTTGCCGAAAGCGGGAGACCATCTTGAGAGCCCTTAGAATTCGGAAGACTCGGAGGTTGCTGACGATCACCCTCAGCTCGGTCAGGTCGCCGGCGAAAAAGGCGATGATTTCAGGGACAAACGACTGAAAAAGGCGATCGTGGGTGGATAATGAAGTATGATTTGTATTTAATTTGCTGCAGTCAATTCATATTATAATACATGTATTTTTTTTCCAATTATTATATGGGTGCGACTCCGCGGGATGTGCCACATGAGGGTACCGGGGAGGGGGACGTGCCCCCATCAATTTCAAGTGCCCATTAGTAGCTTAACGAAATAATTATGTGCAGGGAGAAGGAGGGCACTATGGTAGCATTATAGAACAGGGTGAAACTGGGGGCACGTGCTACATACACCGATCTTTTTTTTAACCACAGTAACGTCATATTTTGACTTACCACAAAGTTGATCGAATTTGAAACACGAGATCAAATCTTAAATTATCCGCTGTATTCTGTATAGTGAGAAATTCATTTTATTCAATTCAATGTTATCAATGTTTTAACACCAAAGTTAGCTTTGGGGATTTTTTTTATTTGAAAGCTTTATGCCCAAAGGTCACATCACACCAATAACAGATTCTGAATGTCTTTCGTGTTTTTTCCCCGCTCTTTCTGATGAGGTATAACTTGGATAACCTTAACACCTAGTTCAACCCTTTGGATGCTATAATGTAAAATATAGTCGAAAATCTCGTGGGTACCCCGAAATCTAGGGGTCCCCCCCCCGAGATTTTTCATTAATTAATAAAAAAAAAACGAAAGATATTCAGAATCTGTTATTGGTGTGATTAGACCTTTGGGCATAAAGCTTTCAAATAAAAAAAATCCCCAAAACTAAACTTGGGCTTTAACATATTAATTTATCATTCAATATGATTAATTAATCTCTTATCGCTGATATGTCCCAACTGTTAGACACAGATATGGAAAATTTATATATTTTTTTCTATGGATTTACCAGGTATAAGACATCGAAACACATAAAACAACACAATTGTGCTATATGTGTTACTACACGACTAACAGAAACATCATTTCGTTCGTTAATGATCCATTTACTCATTTGTATAACATGTGCCTTTAGAATTCACGAGGTAAAATCTCATCTGGATATTGTTCTGCATGTTGTTATCCGGCTGATTGTTTAAGAACATCATTACACTCATCATTGCACGAGAAGATGTTCTATTTTTTTCAGTCAAACTTACGGCAACAGTGACGACGAAATCGAAGATGTTCCAGCCGTTCCCCCAGAAGATGTAGAAGTTATCCAGCCACTTGAGGAGGATCTCGACCATGAAGAGGTACAAGGAGCAGTAATCGAAGATGTCGAGACAGAGGCGAAGACCGGCCAGATTCGGGTCGTCTCGATCAGATATTTCTGCAGATTTCAAGAGAATCAACTTTTTTGGAAGCATGTAGCCCCTTGAGAGTGGGTATCAAATACTTTTTTGGGGTGGGCTGGGGTGGGGTAGGTATTTGCCGCCCAGTTTCAGACAGGAGTAATAGCTTTATACACTGTTTAACATTGTGGAAACTCCATTTGAAAATTGTCAAAACTTTGAAATCAAAACTACATGATAGTGTTTGAATGGACAAATAAACACTCCATAGAACACACTTTAGACAGTTATGCTGTCGCTAGCATTCTATAGTAAAATATGTAGACCTACAGATCAATATCAGTACGTAAATTAATGTTCTGGGGGAGAAATTCTATGACTGTAGTCTATGAAGGAACACTGGAGTGGTCGCTCATTGATTTTCACCTTTTATAAACACTTCATGATCGTTTTGAACTGCATTTTTTCAGGGCTTAATTTGTCGGCCTTATTAGAGGGGGGTATTAGAGATACTAGTACCACGGAGGATCGTGTAGATCAGATTTTCTAACTAAGAACATTATTTTTTTGTTCTCTTTTTTGAGCCCATGCCTATACACATGCAAAATCGGCAAAAATGCGGACTATTGTGGGATTAACGTTTGTTTTATTACCAAATTTGTGGCGTCACACCCCCTTATATGCCCAATTATAACGAACACCCCCCCCCCCCCGGATGTGAACGGGTCCACATAACAGACAACACTTCGATTATTATGGCTCCTAATCGAGTTCGATCCTGCATGGAGTGAAATGCCGCTCCTAGAGTGAAATATGAACACTCGGGAATACGTCGCTTAAGCACGTGCACGACACGCATACATGACGAGATCCGAGCCAGTGGTAATAATAATAATGATAATAATAATAATAATCCACATTTTATTCGAAACAGAAATCAGAAAGAGAAATCCTCCGAAAATTCATTTTGCCCAATTGATCGTGGGCCCGGCAGCCACTGAGCAGCGCCAGATCGACGTTGCTCTATCCCTTAAATCGTTGAACGCCAAACGGGGTAGCAGCAACTCTGACGCGGCCGGAGTTTGAACGGGCTTGAACCCCCGACCTCTCGGTTGTGAGGCGGACGCTCTACCAACTGAGCCAACACAATCGGTAATTCTTGTCATGCGAACGTGACATTAAAAAAAAACCTTGAGATAGCAGTGGTATTACGGGGATTGTACAATTGGGAGGGGCTGAAGGCTCTGAAAATGTGAGCAACAACAAGATTGCGTCCAGACACCAATCCCAACGAAACTAGTGGATCCAGAAGTACCGTTACGGCTCGGGGGGGGGGGGGTCCAGGGGCAAAGCCACAGGAAGCTCAATCTAAGCTTTCGGTCTTTTGACTTAAAAGCACAAACAATAAAGAAAAACGTCTGAATACTGAACGGCAATTCCACGATGAATCGCGTGACATTTTAACAAAATTGCAAGTTTCAATGCGTTACTATTGTTAAGCAGGCCTTATTCAAATCAAATTTGACATGCTTTTTAGTCCAAGTATTGGGAATGTATGTTTAAGTTCTGAAATGATTGTTCTATAATCAATACCCTCCCTACTCAAAAGTATTGCATCATACAATATAACGCATGCATTTTGAGTTGAAGGGGTCTTTCTATAATGACGTCCTTATGAAGTTTATTATTGGAAAATAACAAATTAAATGGTAAGAAGTCAATGAATACAATTTCTCTTTTTTTTCTCCAGGGCGGAGAGATTATCAAATGCAGGCACACCCACAACATAGGGGCTGGAACATAAAAATTTAACATTTTTTCGCCTTCCTATAGGGGTGGAGTGTTAATTCACACTAGCATCGTAATTTGATTTCATATTTGCCGTCAAATGGTTTTGATGGTTTGGAAAGACGTCCTACGAACAAGAAATGCCAATATGTTCCTTTGAAGCTGTCTCAGAAAGAAGACACCACGCCGCAAAGAAGAAAGCGCCTATCTTCATAAGACAGTGATATAGGAGAATAAGGCTACTAATTCAAGATGATGGTCTTTTTTCTCCACAATATTGTATCCAATGTACTGAAAAGTCGCATGTCAGTAAATTTCAGGATGTTTACAATAGTAAACCGCCTTTCGAATTCAGAAAGAATAAGAAATTATAACTTGAGGAAGTCTGGTCTAAAATGTGTGGCGTATCCTCCTTACCGCTGTCTTATGAAGATAGCAGGAAATTTCTTCTTCGCGGCGTGGTGTCGTCTTTCTGAGACAGCGTCAAAGGAACATTGGCATGTTTTGTTTGAAGGAAGTCTTTCCAAACCATCAAAACTGTTTGACGGCAAATATGAAGTCAAATTACGATGCTAGTGTGAATCAACACACCATAGGGAGGCGAAAAATGTTAAATTTTTATGTTCCAGCCCCTCTGTTGTGGGTGCGCCTGAATTTGATATTCTCTCCGCCCTGGAGAAAAAAGGAGAAATTATATTCATTGATTTCTATTCAAAGAATTTGTTATTTTCCAATAATAAACTTCATTAGGACATCATTACAGAAAGACCCCTCCAACTCAAAATGCAAGCGTTATAGTGTATGTTGCAATACTTTTGAGTAGGGAGGGTATATTATATTTATTATATTATTATTATTATATCTCTGACGTGACTCGCGTGACGAGATAAAAAAGGTTTTTTTTTACTGTACTTGAATTAAATAGACTTTTCTATGAAACTATACAAGTGTGATGATTTAAGTAGCCTTTACTGAACCAGAAAATGAATGCTTCAACACAATTTATGCATAAGTTACATTGTGCCAAATTTATCTTCTTGTGAGAAATGGCTCTGAGAAAATGTGACTCTCGTAACGCAAGTGCGTAAATCACGTGACACAGTCGCTCATCACTCTCATATTACAACTGCCATTGGGGTTTAAAGAGTTAAATTATAATATTATACATGTATAGATAAACATGATGTATCAGATATCAGATCAAGCATTTGATCTTGTTTATCATTAATTTGATAATACAGAGATGAACAGCAAATTTATTCTGCATCTTGATTCTCTCTGCAAACCTTTCATTCATTAAAACATGATGTAATCATAAATACCTGATGAAAGAGGATGAAAACTCTATATCTCTTCCAAAAAAAATAACCATTCTGTGACTCGAGTGAAATATTTTGCAAGTATTTTCATAGTAAAATAGGCCTACTGGGAAAATATGACAAGTATTTGAAGCAAAAAACAAGGAAAATCTCAATGTTTTATCAAATTGACTGAAATAGCAATCTAATGAATGCAAATTAACTAATCAAATTCACTGATTTTCTCAGTCTGTTTGTATTACTGGGTTGTGTCTCGCGTGACATACAGCATGTGTGACTCGCGCGACACTCTTGAGATATTTTGTTTTCTTCAAGGTATGTAGGGTAAACGAAAATAAATACTTTTATTTCACTTACCATTATTTCACTTACCATTATTTCACTTACAAATACCATGATTTCACTTACAAATGTCAAACATTAGCAGCTGGGTCTCTTTTTTATTTTTAGTAATCTTTAATTAAAAAATCACCCTTGTTTGTGACTCGCGTGACATAGTGTTTTCTCAATGAAATAGTAGAAAAATACTAAAGACATTCAGAAAAATGTTCAATGTTTTATCAAATTTACTGTAAAAGCTAATGAATGCAAATAAAACAACATGTCATGAATCACTTTCACTTAATTTCTCAGTTTTTTTTTAATTTAAACCCCAAACCATTCCTTTTTTTACCAAAAAGTTCATCATAGGCTGTAACTTTAATCCAAATGCTTAATTTTCAAAAAATAAATAAATAAATAAATTTAGATGGTTTCAAAATTCCTCTTTTGAAATATAACTGACACAAATTTACTTCCACCACTTCAATTTTTTACTTTGATGGATTTTGATGTGTCTGGATGAAAGCCGCATGACTGACCCCGATACATGGAACGAAACAGCATATCAGATATACTCGATAACATCGGTGCCGAACAAGTGGACGCGCTTAATAAAGGTTGGAGAAGGGCCATCATACATCTAGGAAACGAAGGGGTCCAATTCCACAAAGTAAAAAAAATGAACTTTCAATGATTATGTGGTGCTGGTAGTGGTGGTGGTGGTGGTGGTGGTGGTGCATGGCGGTGACAAGTGACGACGACGACGACGATGATGATGATGATGATGATGATGATGATGATGATGATGATGATGATGATGATGATACTGGTGCTGGTGCTGGTGCTGGTGGTGCTGGTGCTGGTGATGGTGGTGATGGTGGTGCTGGTGCTGGTGGTTGAGGAGGTGGTGCTTTGTAGTAGTTTGTAGTTTTCTTTCCTTTACCATGTCTTTGTCATTGTTCTATAATTTACAAGGGTCGGCTATCTCGAAGGTTCGTTCCTTTCTTGCTGTTCCCTGCTCATATTAATTTCAAAGTAATGTTTCTGTCATATTTGTGTGGGTTTTTTTTTTTGTTTACTATTCTGTTACGTTCGTATATTATTTTTACTTTGTACATGTACATGATGTTTTTATGAGTGAAATAAAACTGAACTGAAAACTGAACTGAACTGGTGGTGAAGGTGGTGGTAGTGGAGGTGGTGGTGGTGGTGGTGGTGGTGGTGGTGGAGGTGGTGGTGGTGGTAGTAGTGGTGGTGGTGGAGGTGGTGGTGGAGGTGGTGGTGGTGGTGGAGATGATGATGATGGTGATAAACCTTACCTGACTGAACACCAAGGGCGAGAGAATTTGACAAGATGAGCATCAACATGAAGTTCTGAAAGAAAGAGCCTGAAAATTGGTCAGAATTAAGGATACATGATAACGTGTCCTCACATGGCATGAATTCTCCCCGTGTTTAGTTTTTCTCAGCACGAGAATTTACTAAATGGCGGATGCGTTATTAATTCTTTTCTGTTTATATTTTATTCACTCATTCATAGGAAGTTAATGGAATACCTCGTTACTTCGTCCTCAATAATAATGATAATAATATTAATAATAATCATCATCATCATCATCATAATAATATTAATAATAATAATAATAATCATCATCATAATCAATCATAATAATAATCATGATAATAATGATAATAATAATCATCATCATAATGATAATAATAATAATAATAATAATCATCATCATCATCGTCATCCTCATTATACTATTATTATCATGATTATTAATAATCATGATAATAATGATAATAATAATAATCATCGTCATCATCGTCATCCTCATAATCATAATCATAATAATCATAATAATAATAATCATGATACTTATGATAATAATGATAATAATAGTATGAGGATGACGATGATGATTATAATAATGATAATTAGGATGATAATGAAGATGGATCATGGTGTTGGTGGCAGTGGTGCATGGTGACGATGACGACAATGATGATGATGGTGAGAGGAGGGGTGATGATGGTGGTCATGATAATGATGATAATGATGATGATGATGATGATGATGAGAATGATAATCAGGATTGTAATTATGGTGATGGTACTGGTGGTTGTAATGACAATGATGATTATGATGGTGGTGGTGTTGGTGTTGTTGGGTGGGACTGGTAGTGATATAAACTTAAAAGCAGAAGTATACTTGGCTGTATATAAAATGATAAGAAACGTAAACACAAATTGTTTGGAGTTTTAAATGAGTCATGAAAATGAGGAAGATACCAACTACGAAACTGATGGGTAAAAATTTGAAAAGGATACTTTCGAGAACAAAGTGGGCCCACATGTCCACGGAAGGGTTCTTCGAATTCTTGTTTCGGACTCGATTCCGTCGTCTGTCAGTCCGATCAATGGGTCCCGTTTTAGCATTGCGAGAGTAGACTTGGAACTTGACCAATGCGTGTGGATTATCAAGCATCATTTTGTTGAGGACCGCATCATCTGCGCAGCATAACGAAATTGGTGAGAAGTGTGGCGTTAACTCTTTCAGTACCACAAATATAATTGCAAACAATGTACTGAGAGGCTTATCTGAGGCACACTGTGTGGTTTTGGTGTAGATCTAAGTTTTACCGAATATCATTACTTAGATTAAAACTTGTATCACGTTTTCAAAAGGGATGTTTAACTTTGATATATTTATTAAGGATTTTGTTTACGATTTACTCAAGATGTGGATCCGGACATCGCTTCCTAACATCACGGTCCAGAGGTGGTGTGGTTCTGTGCGACGTGCTTACACCTTTGTTTGACTTTTATTTGTTACTTTAAAACATTCCAGTTTTATGGTTTTAGGTATAAATTGTGAAAATACGTGACGCTGGTGTTTTGCTCTGAATAAAGATTTACAGCTCGGTTAGTTATAGATCTAAATCGGTTTTCAATAACTTGTTAACATCCGGATGGCACAGTTTTAAACGTGTAAGAAACATGATAAAATTGTGTACTGTTATAAATTAAGTTACCGTCCAACTTACAAAAAAAAAAAAACCAATAAGGCAACATTGCTGTGTTACAAGAAACAAATTTTATGTCAAGTTTAGATTTTTTTTGTTAACGATGCAGAAGAAACGACAAAATTTGTTCTATCGTTAGAAAAGAGGTGAGATAAAATATTGACTCTTGACATATGGCCTACCTACC
The DNA here is from genome assembly GCA_001188425.1 of Eucidaris tribuloides. Classification (NCBI taxonomy): domain Eukaryota; kingdom Metazoa; phylum Echinodermata; class Echinoidea; order Cidaroida; family Cidaridae; genus Eucidaris; species Eucidaris tribuloides. The sequence goes on along the minus strand of JZLH01S0258803.1, from coordinate 5,629 downwards.
TGCAAAATCTCTGGAGTAAAACTTCGGGGCATCTGAATGGCCATGATCATCAAAACTCTCGAGCAAGTGGAAATCCTCGATGACCTTCGATCGAAATATTTCACCAAGAGGACTCAGCTCGTCAAAAATACCGGAAGTGATCTTGGGCTCATCAAAGCCAGGGATGTTAGATTTTTGTCTTCCCCTTCCTCTATCCATTTCTTCTTGAATTTGACCGTGGATGCAAAACGTTACAATGTGGAAATAAAGTATCGAAAAGTAAGATTTAATAAACTCCACTGCATTAAATACTGTTTCAGATGTAGTGATAACGTGAATAAATTCCCACTTCCCAGTTGGACGAATTAACCGAAGCACGGAAATTTCCAGTCGTTTTGCCTAATGTTCACTATAAATCGTATTTTTTATGTATCAAAATAAACGCGCGCGCTATAGAACACACCGCGTGTGTGATGTGAGCGTGGGATTTTATTTTGTTCACTGGGACAGCGCGGAGCACTGTTCACGCGCGCGCACGACGCATCGATGCAGCGCGCCCAGGCAGAGAGCTATAGCACATCTCCCATCTCATAATTGTATTTGTCAGTTTTGTTTGTTTGTTTGTTTGTTTGTTTGTTTGCTTGCTGGTTTGCTGGTTTGTTTGTTTGTTTGTTTGTTTGTTTTCTCTTATGTACCAGGCAGGCGAGTGACCATCCAGCATGCGCATTGTTGGCACCAATATTGCCAAGGCATCCTCGTCTCTTGCAACCCGATCCCGCAGTGTTGCTCTCCGAACTCAACGTGCAGATGGCTAAAAGTTGGTAAATATTTATTATTATGAATAGGACAAAGTCAGTTTTATGGGATCGGCTTGGCGATCGATATATAAATGGGAAGATAGGTAGGTAGGTATAGGGTTCTACTATAACTTTCTACTTTGGCAACAAAGACTTAAGCAACAAGGACTAATAAAATAAATCAAGTGCGCACTCCCAATTTCCTCCTCGTGTGGTTCCTGACAACTAAGGGACGTTGAGGAGTATACCTAAGAAGAAGAAGAAGAAGAAGAAGGTTAAGATAGTGCGTGTATGTATTTGTGTGTGTGTGTGTGTGTGTTTGTTTGTTTGTTTGTTTGTTTTTGTGCGCCGCTGGTCGGGTTTGCTCTCCCCTGTCTGTCACTCTGTTTTGTACAGGATGCACGCACATTCGTCTTTTTTTATCCTGTCGATCAGGGTTCTCTTTATTTCATTTTCAGGGCCTCGCTCTTATAAAAAGCCTTTAAATAATTTTAGGGTACATATTATGTATTTTTGTACACTGCCATTTTTTCTTTTCTTTTGTAATTATTGTAATTTGTTATTGATTGTTATGCTTGCTGTCTATGAATCTTGAAAATCAATAAAGACTTAAATATAAAAAAGATAGATACTTTAGATACATACAAAAACAGATAATACAGACAGATATATAGATATGTAAGTAGATAGATAGATAGATAGATAGATAGATAGATAGATAGATAGATGGATGGATGGATGGATAGTGCATTTTGGACATGCTGTGAGGAATTCTCACAGAAGTTGGAAACTAAAATAATCAAAATTCGTTCTTTTGAAGCTCTTACTTGCATATTAAAGGCCGTATCATTAAACAAAAATAATATATGTGCATATGTTACGTAATCTGTTTCCAGATCTTATCTGACCTGTCCAAAGCTAAATAAATTAGATCAAGTGCTCCTATGGGAAGAAGGGGGGGGGGGTGAACAGAATGTCAAAACGTCTTTTGGAAGACAGACATGCAAATATATTTCAATCATCCATGTGATGTCTGTCTGTCTGTGTATGCCCGCTCTTTTGTGATGCGTGTGTGTGTTTTCTGCTTTATGTACGCACTAATATGTATGTTGGAATATACAACATGTTTGTCACACACTATTTCGAGTAAGATTAAAATGTTAGAAATGAAATAGATGAAATGGAACGTAACATGATGTCAATTAAATTAATTACAGGTACGTAATCGAATATACCTTGACCTTATCTATAATAATTATGGTCACAATTTGACAAAAATCAACAACAACAACTATCTAAGAATTAATCTAAGAATTAATGGGGGGAAAGTTCCATCTTCCCGTAAGGAGTGAATAAAAAAAATTGCGAATTTCGATCAAATTTCAAACACGTTTATTCTGTATGTGGTGCAAGAATAACGGAATAACCCCGGGAATCCCGTGGTACTGTCGTCTTGAAAACGTGACAATCGTTGAAATAATAACAATACATATTATGATAGCAATGCAGCTATATAATTTGCGTCGTTGCTTGAAGAGACTGAGAATGTTGATTTCTGAGACACCGGAGTACTGGTTCTAGAGTTGCGGAGCGGTTGAAAGACTAGAGCTCTTTTGTCAAGCGTAGAAAGCATCTTGGCAAATGGATTAGCATTGACTTGCGGGGAGGATCGGAGAGAGATACGAATGGTTGGCTGATTAATTGTTCATGTTCCTCAAATTGATGAAACAAGAAACTAAATTCATTTTTCTTGTGTGGTTATTTGGAGTTTTTCGCATACTAAGTAAGAATCATTAACATTACGATTTATATGAAAATTTTTGTACCATTCTTTTTTTAGTACTGGTCATGCTCGATATAAGTTTAAAAAAATGCAAAAATTACTACTTCTTTGTAAACATTTTTTCGAAATTCAGCCAGAAAAACGAAAATTAAACTATTTCATTACATGCGCCTGTGTTTGAATTTGTCTTGGATGCATTTTTATCAATCCTATAATGTACTGACAGATAATCTCGCTGTATACCCTATACATTGTCATTACCAGACATTATCGTTAGCATCATTATCACCATCACCATTTATCATTACCATCATCATCTTCATAATCATCATCCCCATCATCATAGCATCATTATCACCATCACCATTTATCATTACCATCATCATCTTCATAATCATCATCCCCATCATCATCATCATCATCATCATCATCATCATCATCATCATCATCCCTATCATCATCATCATCCTCATCCTCATCCCGATCATCATCATCATGAACGTACATGTATAATCACCTTCATCTTTTATTATAATTTGTACTGACGTGATTATGTAGGATAGAACATAGCGACAAAGAATTGCCAGCATTTCCGCATACGGGTAAAGAGATGCCTCTTGAGACATTGCTATTTCATATTTTCTGGAGGGAGATGAAATACCAATGCTCGGACTCGGTCTTGGCCTCGGAAGGTGGTGACTCGACTACAACACTGTTAATTGTATAAGGAGTTTAGATTTGAAGGAACTAGATTTGGATGCTCTTGGAGTATCTTGAACAGAACTTTGGACCTAAATGGGTATAGCTATTGCAAGGGTGTAATCTAGGTGGGGGTGGGGCCGTGGGCGTGCACTGCCAGGTGCACGTGCACCCCCTCCCCCGAGTAGTTCCGCCCCTGGCAAGCAAAACGAAATTTGCACCCATTTTGCTGCTTTCAACAGCTGATTTTCTCATTTATAGTTCAATCTCCCGGTGCCACTTTAGTTTCCCCTCCCCAAGATGTGCACCTCCCCATGCCCAAACCATACGCCATTGGTCAATGGACTTGCCGTGGAATTAAGGCTATGTAACAGAATATTGAGGTGCTCTTGTGACAATCTGAGTTGCGAGAGAACCGTTTCGTATGGGTCCGTGATGTTAGTTACTTATTCCTTATTCCTTATTCCTTATTCCTTATTCAAAATGTGAAGTTAGTTACTTATTCCTTATTCCTTATTCAAAATGTGAAGTTAGTTACTTATTCTCTATTTCTTATTCAAAATACGTTTTTCCTTATTCAAAATACGTTTTTCCTTATTCAAAATACGTTTTTCCTTATTCAAAATACACTTTTCCTTATTCAAAATACACTTATCCTTACTCAAAATACGTTTTTCCTTATTCAAAATACGTTTTTCCTTATTCGAAATACGTTTTTCCTTATTCAAAATACGTTTTTCCTTATTCAAAATACACTTTTCCTTATTTAAAATACGTTTTTCCTTATTCAAAAAAAAGTTTTTCCTTATTCAAAATACCTTTTTCCTTATTCAAAATACCTTTTTCCTTATTCAAAATACGTTTTTCCTTATTCAAAGTACACTTTTCCTTATTCAAAATACCGGGCTTGAACAAGGTACATGCATGGAGTGGTGGAACAGGCCTGCATGACCCGACAGTTTGTTGTTTTCCCGACAGGCGTCAGTCCAACATCCCTGCACTTGCGTTACAGATAATTTGTAATTTTTCAAACATCTCAGACTCCGCATCTTTAATTACACCGACACCTTCCTTCTCTCTATGATTTTTCTCTTTTCTTTTCCTGTTATTTTCATTTTGTTTTCCTCTTTCTCTTTGCCCCTGTCTTTCTTTCTTCCCTTCTTTCTTTCTTTCTTACTTTCTTTCTTTCTTTCTCTCTCTGTTTTTCCTTTTTTTCTCTCTTCTTTCCCTTTTATTTCCTCTTTCTCCCCTTTTCCCCTCTCGCCCCCTTTCTTCATTTTTCTCGACGGCAGCGTAGATTTAAAGACGATATCCAGAGTAGTGGGGGGGGGGAATCGCACCCAACCCCCCCCCCCCTTTAGCGACGGCCCTGATCTCAACCTTTTTCATTTAAAAAAAAAATAGAAAATAAAAATAACAAAATAAATAAAGTAAAGTCAGCCATCGGTTATTTTCAAATCCATGCAAATGATTTATAGATATTTGTAAAAAAAATAAAATTGGTGTATCACACTGTTTTAGTACTCTACAGAAGACAGTTTTAAATCTAAGTATTAAATTTTGTCACTCGGTCGCTCTGCTCTCTCGTACATGCAATAATACATACACTCCCTGTAAACTAAAGACAACAAGACAATAAGATTGGCGCTGAATAGCAGGCTTCAAAGAATGAAGCTGGTCTATTATTGTTTAAACATTGTAGGAAAAGTATGAATCCCATCCCATTTAAAACATGGTTCAAAACACCGGGTGTGTTTGTCGGACGCTTTGTTTTCATCAGAGAGAATCTGATTTGACAGAAATATGTCACATGCAGACATTCAGAATTTACTGGTTTGTATTGAATAATTTCCTGTATCTTACACTTTAATTATATTGACCCCCAGGTGATTGGGGGGGGGGGGTCACTGCCATTTGACAATGGACAGCATAAAAAGATAAGAGAATAAGGAGAGAGCCATTTGAATAAGGAGAGTCACTTTGAATAAGGAGAGAGTCATTTTGAATAAGGAGAGAGCAATTTTGATTAAGGAAAAACGTATAATGAATAAGGAAAAACGTATTTTGAATAAGGAAAAACGTATTTCGAATAAGGAAAAACGTATTTTGAATAAGGAAAAACGTATTTCGAATAAGGAAAAGCGTATTTTGAATAAGGAAAAACGTATTTTGAATAAGGAAAAACGTATTTTGAATAAGGAAAAACGTATTTTGAATAAGGAAAATCGTATTTCGAATAAGGAAAAACGTATTTCGAATAAGGAAAAGCGTATTTTGAATAAAGAAAAACGTATCCATTTTGAATAAGGAATAAGGAATAAGTAACTAACTTCACATTTTGAATAAGGAATAAGGAATAAGTAAGGCCTCG
>JZLH01S0258775.1:0-10319 GCA_001188425.1 Eucidaris tribuloides | reverse complement strand
ACAAGGTAAGATGAAAACATGTCACTGTTGCCTTGACCTTATGACCTTTCAACCTGCAAAATCAATAGTTTCCTAGGATCCACGCTAGTTCATTACACTACCAAATTATATGAGGCTGTGGCTAGGTTAAGTTAAACTGAAGTTATGGCGTTTACAAGGAAAAGTTAACGGACGGACAGACAGACAACCGAGCATGATACCTAATCGTCCAATTAGCCGGGCGTATAATAAAAACAACTAAAGACATTCAGAAAACTGTTATTGGTGATGATATGACCTTTGGCAAAACCATGGTTAAATGAAAGAAAAAAGATCGCCCAAATCTAAACTTGTGCTTTAAATATGAAAACAAGCTAAGAAGTTGCAAAGTGGAATGCTAAAGATGTGTCAGTTGCTTTTAGGAAAAATAATTATACCATGATGCTGAATAATAAAACAATGAATAAATAGAGTTTAGGACATACATGTATATGCAATATTTACATGAAAAAGATCCATGCTAGCTCATGTACATACTAGTATACACTGTATGTGCCCTTTATTAGAGATCTTTTGGAAGGATAATTATTTTATTTCAAAATATTAATTTCTTGGATTTAGATTGTGGCAAGTAGTTTTTTTTTCTTGTTGTCTTGTTAAATATGTGTTGGCAGTTATATTTGTTGTAATGTATACTAATTCTGTAAAATCACTGCATTTCATATTATTTATTGGGCCGGGAAATATTGTTTGGAGGTTTTTTCCAAGTTTTTTCCAGTTTTTTCCGCGTAAAAACCGGAAAAAAGGGTTTCTTCCAGTTTTTTCCGCCGTCCCGAAAAAACTAGTTTTTTCGGAAGAAACCCAACCCTGATGACGGAGTACTGTATATCCAATTATATTCACTTGTAAGTCACTCAATGACTCCACGTCCGCATGCGTACCTACCATAACAGAGCAATGCCCTACTGACCCCTACTGACCGTCTGCTTGTCCTCAAGAGCACCAACATGTGCCGAGGGTTAGCGTGGGAAACCATCCCTGTGAGCCGACATTCCATGGTATCTTATGAAAGACGAAACCAGCTCAGATTCCACTACACAAAGACTTGCGTCAACACAAGGAGTTAACGCAAAGAATGTTTACATTTCCGCCGAGATGCCGCCACACACAAAGGGTTTACGCAAAGGATGTTTACATACTCTCCCGGCTAACCCACCCCAAATTCTTTCTGCGGGAGAGTATTGGCATGCAGCAAAAGCCGGCAATAATAAATCTGAGCTACTGTTTTCTTTTCATTCTCAAGAGAAATGAGTTGTGACGTTACAAACTGTGCTTTTCATGAGATAGGGATGTTAATGGGATTGTACAATTTTTTGTATGTATCTTTCTAAAATACACTGTAACTGATGATTGTAATTGATTTTATGTTCCCTAATTTTGGAAGCCGCCCTCACAAAGGGAATACATGTAACATGTACAACAAATGTGTAATTATGCACAAAATGTTTTTATTCAGTAAATTGACATGTATGCATTCAAAATGTTAAGATGGGAATGTCCCTTTATAAGTCCACAGAAATTTCATGACTGTTGTCTTCAATGTATTTTTGATCACATAATGCATTCATTAATATTCCTACAATAATATCAACGATCTGTGAAAAGATACTGAAGTTCACCTAAGATCAAAATTATCATGTAGTAACTATGAGAAGATCAAAATTGATGACAAGAATAATTACATTTTCAATAAAATAGGTCTTTTGAACGGAAAATTGGGGTACCAGATCATTTACCAAGAGTTTGACTGATGGCTATAATGTTGACCGGGTTTCTCATTGACTCACCCCTCCCCCTTTTGCTGAGCTTCACCACAAGCCCAAGTTGTCTCAAATTACCATCACGACTTTTCAGCACCGCGTCTGTCACTAATCACTCCTTGCTTCATTTCTGCCCCCCCCCCATCCCAAATGCAAACAGTTATAACAAACACAGACAGGGAATCAATTCAAAAGGGAAACACAAGATTCTAGTAGTAGTAGTAGTAGTAGTAGTAATTAGTAGATGTGTAGTCAGGTAGTAATGTAGTAGTAGACGTAAATAGTAGTAGTAGTAGTAGTGGTAGTAGTACGTAGTAGTAGTAGTAGTACATGTCAAGTAGTAGTAATGAAGTAGTTGTAGTAGCAGTAGGTGGTAGCCAGTATTACTTAGATAGTAGTAGTAGTAGTAGTAGTAGTAGTAGTAGTGGTAGTTGTAGTAGTAGTAGTTAGTAGCCAAGTTAGTAGTAGTAGTAGTGAGTAGTGTAGAAGTTATGTTAGTAGTGTAAGTAGTAGTAGTGGTCAGTAGTAGTAGTAAGTAGTAGCCGATAGTAGTAGTAGTAGTAGTAGAAGTACTGTAGTAGTTGTAGTAGTAGTAGTAGTAGTAGTACAACTAGCAGGAGTAATGGTATAGCATAAGTGTTAAGACATTAGTACATATGTACATGTATATGTACTGATTTTCAGTGCAGATCATTAAGCAAGACATTTTATAGCTACATTGCAGCTATAGGGAAAAATAAATTGCGCAAGAACAAATCTGTCACATTGCATGAAATTTGTTTTTGAATTGTTTTGACTTAGCTGCAGCGTGTCCGCAGTGAGAGGAGACACACAGACCACCCCCACCTGATATCCCCCCTGTTGGTACTGTAGACTTTCTCACGCTCACGTCTTCGTCGACATTGTGGTATTTGGAATAAATTCTTACGATGTCATTATCAGTGGACTACTTGTTATTGTTCTTTCGATGATGCACCGACATTTTGTTTGTTTTGTTTTTATTTTTACTTTGGCTTGCATGATTTAAGAGATTGAAAGATGATTGGTGATGGATGTCCACAAGGCAGTCTTCTACCAGTGAATTATGATTTTAAAAATCAGGATATTTTTTGCCTTGGGAATAGACAAGAGTACAGTTTCATAATTAAATTAAATTCTGGTTCTTCTCTAAGGTTTGTATAAATTTGTGTTCAACCAGGCGTGGTGGAACGTTTAGATTGACAATAGACTTGGAGGGGCAACCATTGTTTGGGAACAATACTGTGGCTCCTCCCAATATTCCAAACATTTCGCCACAAATAGTTTGTCCAAAATGTCATATTAAACACAACTTGAATAATAATAACTAATATTAGGAAGTTGTAATGTTGACCAATAATTTACAATAGTATAATTGTTATGATACATTAATACTAAAATTTTAATATCATTAAATCAATATTTTATGTCATTAGTATCAAGTAATGAGTCTTCATGTCATTTTCTTTGACTTTTATTAATATATTTCTATTGTCTTTGAAATCATAATCTGTTCTATGATGATCACTGTCTGGAATTGTGCAACCATTTTTTTTTTAGAAATTAAGTACCATTCAGATGTTTTTCAAAGTATTTGTCTGAGGAACCAAGCATGCAAGCCAAATTATCAAATTCAACTTGCCATCGGTTGCACAAAGGCAAACGCAGTCACGAGATTGGCACTATCTAAAAAGTCCTGACACAATTTGCAGGGACCAATCGATAATAAGGAGGTGTGTCCAACTTTCCATGCAAAAGATTCCCCGTATCAGAATTGACAAACACAATTAACTTTCACAAAACAGAACATGAACACATGCGCAAGTGACTTTAAGGCCGCACCCACAGTCAGCCCTTGCACTGGAAGCATAACATAACAAGCTGTGCTGGGATAAATACAATGTATAAGAGTAATTAACGCAATCACATTACAGTCTTACAAAAAGGTAGCTTTACTGCACTATTTGTAGGCCACACCCCCACCCCACTCAGCTCACTGTATTAACATAAAGTGTGTTACTTAATACAATCAGTACAGTAATTGCCCAATCAGCTTATCAGGGTGTTGAGACTGCAGGCCAGGGATGCACTCCAGCTAGCTCACGTACGTGTAGCCAGTGGCTGGCGTGTACATTACAGTTCCAGGCAAGTAGCTAGGCGGCCAGGATTCTAGCTATGAACACAAGAGTGTGGGAGTGGACATGACCTAAATGATGACAGATTGTCAGACTGCCATTCTCTGATATGGTCCTTGAGAGCTAGTCGGCGATAAATCTGACTATTCATGGCAATTATCGCGAGTCACAATTTCTTCAAACTGTTACTGGCTGGGCAAGTGGTAAGGTCAGTGTGTTTGCTCCATTTGTAGATCGATGGTGCAAACAGACGAATGCCAAGTACCCGACCCAGTCTTCAACCCGCTGGGTCCTAGTCAGTAATTGTGTAACAGGAAGCTCTAAAAGTTTATTTTTATCAGCAGGAATTTACTGCCAAAGAAGAGTGCTGGATATTTATGGCAAATGGGCAACCAAAACGCAAAATTATGTTATTTAGTTACTGGACAGGAAAGGGGATTTTCTGCGCCACGGCTAACCGAAACCGGAAAATGAAAACGTTATCCGAAAGGCGCGCGTGCGGATAGCCGTCGGATAATGCGATCGGCTGCAGATTAGTCTCCAGTCTCCAATACAACACTATGCACTGGGTATCGCTGGGATTTGCAGCATCCTTCTAGTGTAGAGCAGTACAGGAGTGACAGGACATATTTGACATGACCCATGCAGTTTCCTTGGAAAACGCACCATTTACTAACTAAATGTGTACAGTGTGTCTCAAAAAAATTGTGCAAGTGAAAACCGTCCTCTTTGGCAATTAGAAAAAAATCTTGTGACATGATGCTTACATCAACGTCAAGTGCATAGTCTTAGCTTGCAAGTACCGTTAGTTTTGTTTAATTTGCTTGTCTTAATCTTGAGATATCTTAATTTAAATAAGAAAGGGTAAAATCGCAATTGTGCCACTTTTACTACAGTCTCGAGTAAAAGTGACACAATTGGGATTCCACCCTTTTGTTGTTTACAACATATCTCGAGATTAAAACAAGCAAACTGAACAGAACAAATGGCATTTGAAAGCTGAGACTTTGCCCTTGACGGTGATGTAAGCACAATGTTACCAGAGTATTTTCTAACTGCCGAAGAGGGTGCTATTTACTTGCAGAATTTTTTTGAGACGTGCTGCAGCACGTCTCAAAAAATTGTTCAAGTGAAAGCGCCCTCTTTAACAATTAGAAAATACTGCTGTGACAAATGTTTACGTCAACATAAAAGGCAAAGTCTTAGCTTTCAAATGCTGTTTGTTCTGTTCAATTTGCTTGTTTTGATCTCGAGATATATTGTAAACAACAAAACGGTGGAATCACAGTTGTGTCATTTTTTACGGGAAGAGGGCCTGATGCTATATTGACTAAAGTAAAAGTGGAACATTTGTGATTTTACCCTTTCATTGTTAACTGAACATATCTCAGGATTAAAACAAGCAAACTGAACAAAACAAACGGCATTTGAAAGCTATGACCATGCCCTTGATGGTGATGTAAGCATGATGTCACAAAATTGTTGTTCCCATTAACTATGAGGGTGCTTTTGACTTGCAGAATTATTTTTGAGACACACTGTAGTAGATCTACATTCACAATGATTCACAGACACATGGTTTATTTATTCTGGAGCACACACACGCAATGATGAAATAAACCATACATTTTCTGATTTACACCCCAAAACCCACACTTATCCACCCGTAGAACTACATGTATGGGGCAATACAGGGCAAAAGATGCTGTATAGCCTCATAGCACGGCAACCGTAGCCGGACAATCTCCCTTTACTATGCGGGACACCCTCGCCGATTATCCACAGCGCACGGCAGAAATTGTACCCTCGCCTCATTGATACCAATGCTTGAATTACCACACATGGGCACGCGCGCCCGTCAACCAAGCAAAAGTCGCCCGAAGGTTGTCCACCGAGATTTCACTGACAGGCGAATGTGTGGGTAAGTTGAGATTCAAATTTAAAACTCAAAATCAAAATTTTGAAAGGACTTTTTCATAGAAATGTAATAAATGACGGCTTTTGCACAGTACATAAATTTTTCATTTCACAAAATTCATGTCTTGCAGCAAACAGCGGTCCAAACCACCGCTACCGCGAGCGATCGTAAAGGCAACGGACTACACTACGGGTCGCTCCCCAGCAAAAATGGACAGCTTATTTTAAGTATTTTTGGATAGGGATGCATGCGGACACTTGTGCCATACCCTGACCTTATCTTGATTCTTTGTCATTTACACTGAACTTATTACTAAAACTTGATAGACACACCTTTTCAGGTGAAGGGCCATTGTTTAGTTCTGCTTGCATGCAAGCGCGTATTATGATGGATGCAAACGCATGCATCAAAATTTGAAAATGCCTTATGCCTCAAGATCATAGAGCTAACGCAGATCACCAAGTCATCTCACTGACAAATTTAAATCTAGTGTTTTCAATGTTTTTTCCTAGCGTTAGTTACTTTTTGTAAGCAAAATATCTTAAAATGGCTTGGTCAATCATCTCGTATTCGTAATGTGGCCCAGTCATGTAAAATATCAACACCCCTGGAGGCTCTGCACTAACTGATCGTCAGCATGGGCACACACTTGGGATGTTATCTACGAAATCATACTAAAATAACTTAAATAAAAAAATAAAAATTTGCGTCCACATCTCACGAGTGGAGTGGAATTAGTATCAAATTTGGAACATTTCAAGTTCATGTCAAGGGTCACTTTTTTGACCAACGTTAGACCAAAAGCTTTGACCTATGTATCGATTTCACTGTCGTTTCTCACAGAAAGGCAACAGCAAACTCGATGCACAGGTCAAAGCTATCAGGCTACTGACACCACAGGCAAACAGACGTCAGACACATATTCACCTCACTGACTCACTCTCTCATTCTCAGTCTGTCACTCAGCTCTGTTTTCCTATTTTTCTTTTCTTCTTCTTTCGTTTTTTTTTTTTTTTTTTTAGACAGTCATCGCGCGATATTGCACAACGCATATTCTAATATTTTTAAAAACACTTTTCTGCCTGGGCATCTGTCACAATAATTTTTTAGGAGGTGCACGACAAATACGACAGAATGATTATCGACCGTTTATACGGGGTCATTCACTCATATTGAAAGAATGTTGCAGAAATGTTGCACACACCATGCACACAGCTGAACATACTGTGCACTGTGCACAAGTTCAATACAGAAACTGGCAGTGCAGCCGTACACACATTTTAACATCGTCTCAGCTCAGTTTCTGCCCAGTTTTGACGGCATTGAACTTGTCACAGTGGATTCAAATACAATTAGATTCTATACTTACAAAAAAATCCTTGAATCTCCTATAACTGATGACGAAAACAAAATATTACGATAAACTAGCGGCTCTTCCACCACAGCACTTCACGGTCCCGATTGTATGGAATCTATAAATGAAACTGAAGTTAGCCACCATTACTTCGCATTTATGATTGTAATTGTGCCAGCGACTTGTGCAACTCTACGCATCTCTGGAAAATTAAAATTCAAAACGGGGATGGCGGTGTTGATGAAAAATGTTTTAGTTCAGTTTCGTTTTAATTATACAGTGTAAAATAACAATCCCGCTCATATTTATCACAAAATAATAAATATATTAAAATGCAATTGAAGAATAAAGTATGTACAAAAAGTTTCGTGGTAAATTCAATACCCCATTAAGCCTAATTATATAAAAACCGGGATTAAAACCAACCCTAATTCCATTCATACAATAGTTGCTTTAAAACTGAGAAAATTTTACGTTTTACATATGGGAAATACACACACACAAACTATTAAACAGAAAGAGAAGGAAACTACCGGTAAACACAAAGACAGAGATGATACAAACATATGATACTACAAAGCAGAGTCAAAGGAGGATCATTGGAATTATGTGACATGATGACAGAAATAAAAAAATAATTGTTTCAACTATCTTACAAAAATTAGTTAAAGTGCTAGGCTAACATTGTGGAGCTTCAATTTAAAAAAAATTGTCAAACTTTGATATCTGAGCTACATAGTAGTGTTCAAATGGACAAATAAACACCCTGAATACAAATGTTTGGGAAGTTACACTGCCAATGGCAAGTTATACATGAATCAACAATAAAACTTGGGGCGAGTTTTATTAACCTAGGTGTACACACAGTAAGTCTATGGGAGGAAATGGGCAAGTGAATCTGGTCAACTTACGATTTTCACTTTTTTAAAGCACTAAATAATCATTTTGAAATACAATTTTTTCAGGGCTTCATTTTTAGACCTCATCAAAGACACTGGTAGCATGGGGAATCATGCGGCTCAGATTTTTTTAACTGTGGTAAATGTTAGCCAATACATTTAAAGATATGCAGGACACAATTTGAGTGAGCAGGCGAGTTCCAAATAATAGGGTGATATTATATTCATTCATTAATTCATTCATTCATTCATTCAGTTTGTTTTTCATTTCAAAATATAACAAAATAATACAAGGAAAAGCTTGACATAATTTAAAACTACAATACAGTAAGAGAATATAGTGTAGACAAATTATAATCAAAATATGAATACATTTATATATATTAAAATATCCATGTGTAGTTGTTTTTCATATTTGATTAAATTTGCTTTTATTAAATTCTGATGATAAAATTAGCATAATTTAATTTTGGCAGATACAAAGCACTGAAATCAACAAAGCTTTAACCATGTAGCTGAGTAAAATTGAATATTTGGAAATGCAAGGCCCTTCTTTCAAGGGCCATGTGAAAAAGAAGTTTCATGCAACACACACACACACACACACACACACACACACACACACAACACACACAACACACACACACACACACACACACACACACACACACACACACACACACACACACACACACACACACACACACACACACACACACACACACACACACACACACTCACACACACAGCCTTTGCAGTGCATTGTTTGAGCTAGGTGTCAAGAGGGGTGTTAAAGACTGCTTCGGTAATGCATGTAAATGTTATGCATACCAGGGGAAAATTAAAATTTTCTCTTCGAGGGCTACATTTCCTGTTTCAGGGCATTCCACATACTCTTTTGTATTGAACTCTATGGCATTTTACAGGGGCTCTTTGGTAAATTTTGGGGCCCCCGAAATCGCCCTGAGTCCCCATGTATTTTGTTCCCTGATGCATACCTTTATGACAAAGGTTCCTCTTGGTAACCTGATAGCTTGCCAGAAATAGCAACAGCTAAATGAATATATGCAAGCTGAATTTTTGTCATTTGAAATGTATTCATAGAATTAGAAACAGATGAAAGAAATAGCTCATCACTAGGCTGTGAATATTCACATATTCTACAGGGGGATTCCCCCTCCCACGGCAGGAAATTTTTGAAAATAGACATAGAAAAGACGTGATTCTATGCATGGTTAACACATATTTTAAATGTATATTTTATAAATAGGGACTTTTCGTAAAAATATAGTATAGCAGTCGCGTTTATAGAGCATTAAAAAAATCAAATTTCTAGGGAATTAAACTTTATAAAACTTATGAAAACTATTCATTTTACTAAGTACGAGCAAAACGAGCGAGCGCTTCACAATGTATACAGATTTTCACATCTGATTAATTAATTTTTGTATTATTTATATTTAAATAACAGAAGTCATAATTGTCATGCAATATCCTTTCAGAAACATTTGTTTATACACATTTATATACGCGAACGACCCGAGCGAGAGCTCAGAATCATCGTAAACTTTCATTTCTCATGAACGTACAATGTATGTAAGTGATGTGCACTTATTAGCCAATATATTCTTCGAGCAATAGAGATATCATTTACATTGGTGAGCCATATTCACTTTGCCATTCGGTTTTAGTCTGAAATGCATTCATTAAAAGCTTAAACGTGACCGCATTGTTCGAGCAATGAAAAATATTCTTATATTGCTAGAAAACTTAGAAGAAAGGGAAAATGAAAAGGTTTACCAACAGTATGTTTCACGGGGGCACACTCGTCGAAGGACGAGAGGCCACCATCTATACACTAAATTTATTTAATTAGAAGTGTAAAGGTGCCGAAGGAGCGAAAATTTCGCATTTTTCAAGTTATTGAAATTGACTAAATATTCATACAAGAATAATTGCCTTTATTGCTCATTTTGTCTTTAATAATGTAATGATTAATTATTTTAACGGCTTTCAGGGGCCATGGGGGGGGGAAAACTCGTTTTTGCCCCCAAAAATTTTATTGGGGGGCCAGTGCCACCCCTGGCCGGCCCCCACCGCTTCCGGCGCCCTTGTTATGAAGTTTATGGTATGGTACGCAAATTGAAACTTGTTATCGGTATGTTATTGTTAGAATAAAAAAAATGAAATGCAGAA
>JZLH01S0258758.1:14320-26290 GCA_001188425.1 Eucidaris tribuloides | reverse complement strand
AGTTATGTGTGGATCGGAGCCGCCCCTTATTGAAATAAACTGAAAATGGATGCTAGACCCTTGTTGGAAATAGACGTCATTTTGTATATGCCCCATTTATTTAGCGCCACTTCTTTTGGTGGGAATTTCAACTCTTTCGTTTGGTGTTGTCTCATAGAGCTCCTAAAATATGGTAAAGATTAGTGGAAAAAAGTCACATTCGATGAAAATTGGATCTACCCTTTTGGAAAATAAGCTCTTCATATCTATTTAATTTATTTATTAATATCTGTAATTTATTTATTTATAAATTATGTTTTATGTTCATCTAATTTAATGTTAATTTATCTATTTATTTATTTATGGCGGAGGGGTAACAACAATAGTTTCTATTGGGCCACAGGAGCAGCCCCGGAGTAAGTAGTGTAGGCACCTCAATGCTCAAGAGTATTAGCCTAAGCCTCATGACTGGTGGCCTTCGCTCAACTTCATGATATGAATCAGCTTCCAACGTGGAAAACTGTTTATATTCGGCTATGTCATCACAACAAACTGAAGAAACGTAACTGTATCCAACATTTTTTTTCAAGTGATGACTTGTTACAGTAGTTCAAGTTTTACTTGTGGCGTTATTGCCGCAATACAACTGGTACGTAATCGCCATTATGTTCAACACGGTATATTTTTATGAGAGATAAAAAACAACAGAGGCGTCGGTCCATTTTCGGCGGACTGGGGATCAAATATTATTGCCGCCCCCCCCCGCTGCCACATAAAATTTCGATTGGGTTGGCGGATCCCTCTCCCCCCTTGCTACCCTTTCAATCCGACCTCTGAAAAACAGAACTCAACGTATTCGAATTATAAGTGACCAGTGTGATGTGAGATATTGAACAAGAGCCCCCGGGGGGCAGACGCGTGGCACAAGGAAAAATTTGTTGAGAAGGTTTCCCCCGAATCCGATCAATTTCTAAAAAAAATCCGTTATGTACCTTAAATTGCCGTACCTTATTTCTTTGTTAATGGTGTCACGTTCTCCTGTGTAAATTAAATATGTTACATAGAAAACCATCATATAGTTTTGGCTCTTGTGAGGGGCCTGATATCTAGGCTCACCAACGTAGCCAAATGAACCAGTTGAAAAAACTTTGCATCCCCATTGCCGCAGCTTATTGAAGAAACGTACGATATCTCAGTGTCGCACTAGCGTATGGGATTTATTAGTCTAAAACCTTACTGTATAAAAATAATCGTTAAGTAAATATATTATTATTATATATTATTATTATTACTATTAAATTATTATCATTACCTGTATTATTTATTATTATTATTACTATATTATTGATTATCATTATTGTATTATTATTATATATTTATTATTAACTATTATTATTATTATTATATTACTATGTATTATTATTAATCATTAATTGTATTTATTATTATTATGTATTAGCTATTATTATTATTATAATTGTTATTATTATTATTATTATTATTACATTATTATTATTATCATTTATTATAATTATTATTATTATCGATCATTAATCATCAATTTCCTAATTTTTTATTATTATTATTATTATTGTTATTATTAATTATGTATTATTATTATCCATTATTATTAATTATCATTATTATTATTATTATTATGATCATGTATCATCATTTTCTATTTTTATTATTATAGTTATTATTATCAAATTATTATTATAATATTTAAACATTACTAATTTTATTGTGGAAATGATAGTCCGTTCCATGTGTCATGCCAGAAAGGAAGTATGAATTACATCAGTACTGGATTAAATAATTCAAGCTGTCCCCTCAGATGCGTTCTTTTTCAACCGAGGGAGAAAGAAATTTGTTTAAAGTTCGCCGACATATTTAACACTAAATTGGAAGGTGTATATATACGCCGACAGCGGTAACAAGCAACTTTTTTTTGATTGGGGACCCCTATGCCAGTACAATCAGAAGAGTTTTACATGTGGCCTAGACCATATATAGGGGCGGACTCCAATTAAATCGCTGGTGACGGCATGGAGCTCGCCGGCCCATTACCGTGGATTGTGGTGGCAGCTTGCACAGAACCTGATGGGTCATTGTGAAGTTGATTGGGCCAAAATGCAACATTTGTGCGGTTGCAAGCTGGTTGCATAACCAATTGACTCACGAACCGTTGCAGCGCATCTTTCATAGTAAGTTCCGCGATATTAATTTCAGTGAATTTAAAGATCATTGAAAGTTGTTTCAGAGGCATATTATGATCGTCCCTTTCTAGGGCACTGGGCGTGCTGCTAGCTCAGGGGGTGCGGCTAGTTAGGCCGGCCTGTAGCGCGCTGCGCTCTCGGGGCTGAGTTCGTGTATGCTTCGTCCAGGGGCCCAGGTCACTCTGCGTCACTCATGGGAGTGGTAGCTGTAACGATTCCGATAACAAAGGCCAAAAATAACAATTTTTAATTAGATATATTAAATAAATTTTCCACGCTATTAAAATGGGTAAATTTACTTGTCAGTTCGGATGGTGAAAGTTTGGTAGCAAAAAGTCAAACAGGTATTCTAAACGTTAGTCGTTAGTTTAGTTTTGTTTGTATTTTGTTTTATTTGAAAGCTCTATGCCGCAGAAGGTTAGTACCAATACCGGATTCTGAATTTCTTGCATTTTTTTTTTGAATTAAATGAAAAATCTCGGGGATTGGGGGGGGGCGTACCCGAGATTTTGGGGTCCCTGACTTTCGCTATATTTTCAAGCATAGCATCCAAAGGGTTAATAAGGTTAATAATACTCGATAAACGCTTTTGGATGCATAATATAAAATATAGTCAAAATTTGAAAATCTTTGGGTACCCCCCCCCGAGATTTTTCATATAATTTAATAATTAATTTAAAAAAAGAACGAAGAAATTCAGAATCTGTTATTGTGTGAAATGACTTTTGGCTGCAAACAAAACAAAAATCCCGCCAAAATAATCTTGGCTTTAAACATAGTTTCTTTAATAAAAATTCTTAAACTTTTAGGTGGGCCAGATTTTGAAACTCTTTCCCTATGCCTTCATCACATGAATGAACATTTACCGAGTGAGATACAGACAGGTGTAAGGCTAAGGGTAGATATATGCAATCTATTGTACTATACACGCCCTTACTTGTTGTGGTTGGCCGGTCCAGCCAGAATTATCGCCAGCAGTGAGAGCCGAGGCAGTGTTCAATGAAAGAGTCGGTGATGCAGATTTTTCTGACCATCGCAAACAGTTAGAATATATCTTGATGCATAGATCAGTACATAATGTCCAAGTATATGACATGTATGTACTGTGCATAATAATACGTTCTATCATGATGTAACTTAGGGCTCAATTCCTAAAATACCTAACTGCCTAAGCGTAACTAGATCATGAGGTGAATTGATTCATATGGCTTCTATTGTCAATGTTTTTATGATCAGAATGCCAACTGTTTTGATGATGCTATTTTCTTTTTTCTTCGTTTTGGGAAGGTCAGGAAAATTGCAGGTATAATTGATGGAGATGGACCAAGCCCATATTGCAATTGATAGGGTGGATCTGCTGTTAGCCATGGGCATTACATGATTTTAAGCAGAGGCGGTCATTCGTTCATTGCTGATATATTCGATCTGCCTGCATGGACAAGCATCAGTAATTCATCTTTTCGTAGGAGATACTATAGATTACAAATTCTTCCAGCATACGTAGTGATAAAGCCAATTATAGATTTATTAAAAATCCTTAGAAAAAGTTAGTAAAATTTGTATGGCAAAATATCTACTCAAATTATTCTAAGCCAAATACATGTATTGATAAAGAGACAAAAGTGGCAGAAGAGAAAATCTTGGCATGTGGCTTTCCATTTGGTTGTGTGTTTTTTAACATGCATGCATGTAAAATAGTGTGATGCAACTTGGACCCTTTGAAGTATAAATGAAGCAATGCATAAAATTGCAGGATTTGAGGCAATATTCTGTCCTTTTTACTCTCTGATAACACAGTTTTACAATTTCAAGGTTATAATTCAGTTAATTTTTAATCCAGCAATTGGAAGCAAATGATCAGAAAGTTTAGAGGCAGTTTCAATTTTTTTTCATAATCACACTAAACTGAACTTTCTTTTTATTTAAGGGACTTTCGTAGAGTATGAATTGTTTTGCAAAAGTTATTGCTTTTGCTTGTCTAAAATATGTTATTTTTATGAAATATTGCATGCTTACTTTGCAGGGCGGTGTCAGGGTAAAAATCTTAGGGGAGGGTCGGGCGAATCCTGTTTTGGAAAAAGTTTTTTACGGCCAAATAATCAGCCGAAAAGGCCCTTAGTGAAAATTTAAGTGGCGGGGGGTCGGGGAACATTTTTTTTCGGAAAACACAAACTACCGCCATTATTTTAATTTGCTAACTTTTGAAAAAAATAGGGGGAAACACCCCGCTCCCCCCCCGGTCATCCACCCCTGCTATGTTTGTGATATGATCTAGAACTTCAAAAACTTGATATTGACTGCACTGGCATGTGAATTTGCAAGACAGTGAAAACAGTGACAGTACTAGTTTTTTGATTGTACTGGTACTAAACGTTGTAAATACAAAAGCTTGTCAATTGAGAACATTCCATGATAAGACTGGTACATCGAATATCATACATGTACTAGGACACATTTTTTGCTTTCATTTATTTAGGCACCTTGACCCAGAATTTATGCTCAGTCCAAGAGGTAAAACCATTGTCATGCAAAACAAATTAAGTTAAGGGTTGCTGCCGATTTGAAATCATAAAACCATTATGAGAACAAAGCAGTCATTAATGGAGAATCTCTATGCTTGTTAAAAATGAGTTCCGTTGTACATGATATAGCATTTGTGATTGGTGTTTTGAAAAGTGTGTCCTGTATGATTGTATCACATTAAAAAGTTATGGATCTTATTCTGTGTCAACAGCAGCTTGTGCAATGAAAAATAATATGAGAATTAAAATCTCATGAGATTCTAATACAATGATTTTTTTTATAGCTAATATTCATTTATGTGGTATCTTGCAGGAATTTATGTGTGTGTTTGTGTATGGTGTATATGTGTGTGTGTTGTGTTGTGTGTGGTGATGTATTTGTGTGTGTGTATGATATATATTTTGTGTGTGTCGTATTTTTTTTATGTTATTATTTGTGTGTGTGTAATTTGTTGTGTGTGTGTGTGGTGTGAGGAGAGAGTGTGGTGTGTGTGTGTGTATGTGTGTGGTGTGTGTGTGTGTGTGTATTTGTGTGTGTGTATATATTTATTGTGTGTTGTGATGTATGTTATTTGTGTGTGTGTATGTGTGTGTGGTGTGTGTTGTGTGTTGCAGAAGTGTGTGTATGTATGTATTTGTGTGTTGTGTGTGTGTGTGTGTGTGGGTGGGTGGGTGGGGTGGGTTTGGAATTAAAGAAAATTCAAATAAAATAAATAACAAGTCACATATTTTTAGTAAGTGTGGTTTTACATTTGTATTGTGGGGTTCTTTGTTTGGCTAAGTTGGTTTTACTAAGAAACATTGCAATGTGGATTAATTTGATATATTCGTTTTTCTTAGAATAGTGTGGATCTACCCCCTTTTGGAAATAAACTAGAGTTTGTTTCCAAAAGGGGGTACATCCATTTTTTATCAGATTTCATTTTTCTGTCAAAATCCATATAATTTTAACAGCTCTATAACATAACACAAATGAGATGGTGAAATTCAAGCTAAAAGTTGTAAAAATGACAATTAAAACTGACTTTTACTTTCAAAATGGGGTACATCCATTTAGTTTATTTCCAAAAGGGGGTAGATCCAAAATATTCAAAAATAAAAGCAAACATCTTTTAAAATCGAAAACCCACAGATTTTTTTTTAAATGTGGTTTTACATTCGAATTGTGGGGTACTTTTTAGTGTCAAGTTGGTTTTACGCAGAAACATTGCAATATGGGTAAATTAGAAAACCTTATTTTTCTCAGAATGGTGAAAAGTGGATCTACCCCCTTTTGGAAATAAACTCTTCAAATATAGAATGAATAAATAAATAAGTAAATAAAAAATAAATAAATAAGTAAACAAACAAATAAATAAAATGTTTCAGTAGTAATAGTATTGTTGATAAAAAGATTTCTTTGGGGCTTTTGAATAACAAACGTGCTTATGTTTTCTTGAAAATGTTAGAGCCTTGAATTGAACCAAACTAACCACATTGTTTCCTCTATTAAATGGTATAAATAACAACATCGTTAGCTATCAATAAAAACAAATAATAAAATATAAATGTATCAATAATAGGCCAGCCTGGAGTCCGCTCTATTTTAATCGTGCGCCAAAGATTGAGGAAGAAAAAACGAATGCAGGGAGATGTGGCATTGGTTCAAAGAGTTCGTTTGTTTGTTTTTTTGTTTGTTTGTTTGTTTGTTTCACTCTTAAAAATCCCGGGTCAGACTGACTCGGTAAAGAAATCCGTTGGGGGCACACCCGGAAAAGGGTCGATTTTAAAGTTATTCCGGGTCAAGGTTGACCAAAATATGAGTCAAACTGGCTTGGATTTTGGTCAAATTTGACCAGGAATGTGGTTAAACCTGACCTTTTTCCGGGTGTGCCCCCAACTGATCCTTTCTCCGAGTCAGACTGACCCGGAATTTGTAAGAGTGTTGTTTGCATGCGGCCTCGCTGTTCATGGATATAGAGAGAGTATACACGCAAAATATAATGATTTCAAATCGAGGAGCTCGTAATGAAGATCGGCTTGTTTAGAGGCTAGCTGTGGAAGTTTTTTTCAGAACCAGGGATCAACATTACAAGCATGTGACCAAGCACATGTGACCCAACTTTTCTCCGGCTGAGTGCCGGTTTCTATATATTGGTCCATTCGATGTATTTCCTGCAGGAAATTCTGAAGTCCATGACAGATCACGACGGAATACATGAGCCTGTAACAACAAGTGTGCTGCTTTGATTGAAAATACCAAAATAATAGGCAGTAGTTCAATTTCAATCCAATTTATTTATTTCACTCACCGTATAAAAACACTTGAAACAACATAACACATAATCACAGTTAAAAACAACAATAAACATTACACACGTGTAAATGATACAGACGAATATATGAGAATGTCGGAGGAATCAGCAAGAAAGTACAAAAATGCCTTATTTGGTGCTGATTCCCGTAAAACATTCGTTTGTTACATGTAAGATAAATAACAATGATATTTACGTAATAAATATAAAAAGCCTGTTAAGAATATGAAATTTGTGTGAAGTGCGTCAGGGATGCCTCCACACTTCGCGTTGAGTGCCTCAGAGATCCATTCTTGGTCCTTTATTATTATCATTTTTTTTTGTATAGGCCTATCACCCAGGCTTTCTGAACTTTGCATACATTCCTGTACATTGCAATACGTTCTATAATTACGCAGACGGCACGACTCTTAGTTCGTATAAATTATCAATTTCGTGCAATTTTAAGTAACTCTCGAATTTGGGTATAGAACCAGAAGGGCGTTAACACATAACCGGTTGAGAACCAGAAGGGCGTTATCACTGTGCAAAGTGAATGGCATTAACGCCCTTCTGGTTCTATACCGACGTTACATACACTGTCGAAGGTGTTTTTGCCTTGGAAGTCTCATGGTCAAAATTAATGTTACCTTGTTTTAAAGGTATTGGCTAGCATTTACCACAGTTAAAAAAAATCTGAGTTACATGATTCCCCCACGCTACCATTGTCTTTGAAAAGGTCTAAAAATGCACGCCGGCTGAATAAAAAAATTGGTATATTCATAAAGTTTGATTGATTTAGTGCTTTAAAAAAGTGAAAATCTTAAGTTGATCTGATTCACCTGCCCATTTTCTCCTATAGACTTACTGTGTGTACACCTAGGCTGTTTAAACTCGCCCCGAGTTTTAAATGTTTATTCATACATAACCTGCCATTGGCAGTGTAACTTTCCAAACTGTTTTATTCCAGGGTGTTTATTTGTCCATATGAACACTACTATGTAGTTCAGATATCAAAATTTGACATTTTTTTTTAAATTGACGCTCCACAATGGACATGAGATCAGGCATGAGATAATACTCCGACAGTAATATTGCTCTGACGCCAAATGCTATTGATTCTGATTCGAACCCTGATACTAACCCCAATTCTAACCACAGACATAATCCTCACCCTATCATGAACCAAAATCCTAATGTTAGCCAAATAGCAGAATTTGAAGGCTTTACTTTGGGATAAAGCTACACTAGAATCAAGTACACTGTTCCAGGCTTCTCCGGCCTAAATTTCATGGTCAAATATTTTGTACCTTTTAAACAATCACCTTCAGTACATAATCCATATTGTGATATGGGAACTTATTGTGTAGCTTTGTACTTTGTATTGGATCTGTTTTCCATCAGGACGCTAGATTAATTCAGTACTGGTAAGTAATGAACTGCACACTTGTTTCTCCGTAGTCTGACTACCAGGTTATTCATAAATCACCAGCAAAAACTGTCTCTCACTGGCGGCCCCTGCTTAGCAGGGGCGAAGTCTGGGATTCAGTCCAGTTTCTCCTCAAGTAAACAAATTCAAGATCCTTCCAGCCAGGAGATACACGCCAGTTGGTGTATACATTGACATTTTGTTTTATCCTGTTTGGTTCTTGTGATGTTCTTGACTTCTCCCCCATCATACCAATGCCATGTTATTCTAACTCTTTGACTTCGGAGGTATCATTTGTTGCCTGAGTAAATATGTCGCTGGAGTATATGTCGAATCATTCTGTATGATGCCCCCCTCCCCCTGCACTATAAAGGTGCACACCAGGTGCAACTTTGCGGAAATAGGTGCAGAGCAATTTCTGCCGCGGTATTCAAACAAATCTGCACCTTTCACGGCTGAGCGCTCGCCCAACTCCATCATGTTTGCACATTTTGCCTCCAAATATTCACATTTATGGATGTTTTCTCTCCCGAAGCCTGGTGTGAGCTATTTCTTTCATTTTGTTTCTATGAATACAATTTCAATACTGGAAATGCAACTTGCATACATTATATTATTTTCTATGTCGGACAAGCTCAGACAAGCTTTCAGGCTGTCAAGAACAACCTTGCAATCCTGTACCTTTCAGGTGCCACTTTGCACCTTTTAGAAAAGTGCAAAGTTGCAACTTTAAAGGTGCTCCCAGTGTGACATTGGTCTGCACCTTTAAAGTGCAAAGTTTAACCGATTTTTCTTAGTCTATAGACTTAACAAATTACACTTCTTTTCCCCAAGTGTAAGCCGAAGTTGGAGTGAATGTTGGTATATATTTCAACCACCAAGTTGAATGGATACTTATAGCATTCTGGACTGATTCCAATCTTTGTATCGCTTCCTTTTAAGGCGAGGCAAACAGTATACCACCAGATAAAAATACGTCTTAAGAGGAAAATACAATACGCATCGAGATCACTCAGAATCAGCGAAACTACTACAGACCTTGTACACTTGACGATGTATTGTAAAAAGACTGAAACTGAAAGTACTCGGCTTACCTGGTAGTCACAGCTCGAACCTTATTAACCCATTGGCTGCTAGAAACAGATATTTGCATTAAAACGTAAGAAGACCGAGAAGTCTAAGATGCAATGTGTTAAAATGGGTAGGAGGTATTATCTTGTTGATAAACAATAGAAACAGATAGTCCTAACTTGGTGTCGATGCCCCTTGTACAGAAGTATGGTTGGTTAAGGGGTTTATTTATCAAGATAATTTCAGGAAATAACTCGACAATTGCTAGTAGTGATTACCACTTCTTTTCAGTAAACAAGTGTTTAATCATCATCGTGGAGACCGTGAAGATTTAGAAAAGAATGTGGGATATAGATTAACCTCGAATCAAATATCTCGATAGCATAACAACTGTAAGTATCAATTCAGTTTAAGTTTTGACATCGTAGATTTTACTTTGCATTATTTTAACACGAGAGTGAAATTAGTTTCTATTCTATACAGCAAGAACGTTGGTGTTAAAATAAACACTTCTGATGGAAATGGAGAACCCCACCCTGAATTCCAAAGCTATCATTTTGCCTTATTTTAACACCTGATGTTGCTGTTTTGCCAACTGTGGGGATTATTTCCAGGAAAACGTCTATGGTTGGGGTAAACTCCTGGGTGAAGTTCTAACACCCGAGGATAAAATCCTCTATTAACACAAGAAGCGTTTATTTTAGTACCCGTGATTTTGTTGTGCATTCTGCTTTGCGGGTCCCGTTTGAAAAGGTCCACACATACAGATTGTCGCAATAAAGTGTTCCTCGCAACTATTTTCTATTTAGAGTCTATGTCCTTTCACAATATTTGATCGGGTTCACTATACAATGTATTGGTTTTGAAACTGACGATAATAGGATAAAAATTTACTATTCGCCCCATTTTCACAGTCGCGCAACAAACTTGATACACAGTTACTTACACTGCATTCAGTAGGCACCCCTATTTGTAAATGTCTTTGTGTTATTGTTTTGAATATCTACTATTTTTAAAGTCCATTTAGTATTTAACGGAAAGTGCCATGCTTGGAAACCAAGGACAACTTCCTTTCTTAGTTGAAAATAGGCATGATAGGGGTGCAGTCTGAATGTCCGTGCCGTTTATAGTGCACGTGTGTGATCGAACTTGGAATGGACAAACGAACACTATTATAACCTACCCGTGTGTATTAAAATATCCAAATCAATAGATTGAGACCATTTGAGTTTTGACAAGACCTACAAAATCAAACGAACTTGCCACATCTGGATCCTAAATAGAGATTACTAAGGCGTACGTTGTACTCGACTGTGGTAAATTTTGTGCTATCTTTTAAAAAAGGGGTGGGGGGCATTGAGACACATTTTATGGGCAAACTTGGAAGAAAACACATCTTTGTATTACACTAAAAAATATTTAATCTGTATAATGATAGGTTCAGAGATCCCCCGCCCCCTGTGATGGAAAATGTGCACAACATGCAGATACCAGTACCGGAGGCCCCACCCCCTCCCTTCCGTGGAAACCCCTCATCTTGTTGGACATTCCTTCACTTTTGCCCCCCCCCCCAATCCGAAACATGGATCGACGCTCCTGGCCAGAAAGATTGACGTGATGTAATTTTGTAGAAAGCTATATAAATCATTTGGTAGAGAATCGATGTGGGTGAACAATTTGGTTGCAGCCTTTTATCTTTTGAAACAGTATCATTTTTTTTTACGAGCTTACATCAAAGTGCAAAAAGAAGATGATTTATGATTCGTGTTGAATCTGTATATGATTATCATACTTCACTGAAATTGTGATGTCTCAATATTTGTTCTCTGCTTCCTCTGATGCGTTTTGCCCTCTTCGTCTGATAATTTCCCTTCTCACACCCTCAATACCCTCCTGTATTTTTCTTCCCTTGCCTTTAATAATGTGGTTTGCTTCTTTTTCTTCTTCTTCTTCTTCTTTTCTTTTCCTTCTCCTTTTTGTAAGCATTGCCCAAGGAAGGCTTTGTTTTTTGCTAGTAATATTTTGATGTATCGAAAGTTAGTTTACAATGTAATTTTATGTATTTATGCAACATTTCATGTTGTTTTTCATGATTGCTGTATTTCATTCATGATTTGTCATTATTTCGTACTATTTTGAAATATGCATTTTTGCAAAAATTGATTTAGTCAAGTTTTACTTTGAAAAGTCAAAAAGTCTTCTTCTTCTTCTTATCCTTCTTCTTCTTCTTCTTCTTCTTCTTCTTCTTCTTCTCCTCCTCCTCTTTCTCTCTCTCTCTCTCTCTCTCTCTCTCTCTCTCTCTCTCTACTCTCTCTCTCTCTCTCTCTCTCTCTCTCTCTCTCTCTCTCTCTCTCTCTCTCTCTCTCTCTCTCTCTCTCTCTCTCTCTCTCTCTCTCTCTCTCTCTCTCTCTCTCTCTCTCTCTCTCTCTCTCTCTCTCTCTCTCTCTCTCTCTCTCTCTCTCTCTCTCTCTCTCTCT
>JZLH01S0258752.1:0-11636 GCA_001188425.1 Eucidaris tribuloides | reverse complement strand
ACAACATGGACTTTCTTATGAGTTTTAGCTCCAGTCTACGACGATTAAAAATCCAACTGCATCGTGTTCTCTTGGCAATGAATATTTCACCAAACTGATGTTACATCTGTAGTAATTCTGACGATATTCATTACAAAGCTCCAAGTCGTATTTCCTGCCGAAATCGCTCTTTTAGTCCAGGAAGCATGGCGAAACACGCTACGTACAGAGACTGAGTATAACGCTAGTTGCGTACCCAATTTGACGGTGTGCTGTGGCCGCAACAAGTCAATCTCAGTGTTGGATAAGTTAAGAGAAAATTAACGATTAAGCATGATGTAGACCGTACGTCGAGAAATTAAAACTATCATGATCACCCGTGGCGATTTACAAAATATCAGCGCAAGATTCAGCAGAAAGATTTGACAGACATTGAAAATAAGAAAGTGCTCCGAGTAGAAAAGGCAGAATAAGAATGGAAAAGGAGCTAACAGACGGATATGACACGATGAAATACTACGACGGAAAAGCAAATTCTGTATGTTGTGACGGAATAAAGCAAGACAGAAACACAGAAGTGCTACACCTAACAGGCATTATTGGAAATTCGGAGACGCCATGTAAGCAACTTGGCTTTTCAGACGAGGAGACCAATTCCATGCGATTAGTTTAACGTACAATCCGCTTGCCCCGCAAACTCCGACCAAACTCAACCAGGACCAGTGGAACCATCCCCGAAGACGCACCCCGACCGCCGCACCCCACCGTCTCCTGCGAAACCGATTATCGCACGATTCATCTCATGTTTGACAAGGAATTGCCGCGTTCTTCAGGCTTTCGCAGACTAAACATCGTTCCCCGAACCCGGCCGAACCTTCACCCCCGGTGAGAACAGACCTCCCCCAAAGCTCAAGCCCGCGTTTGAACTCGAAACTGCGGTATTTAGCTCGAAAGGATCCGGAACGTCTACCGAATCGTTTGGTTATAGTTATCATGACTCACGCAACAAGGGTAGAGAAAACAGCGTCATGACTTATTATGTTTCTGGATAAACTGGTGAAGGAATTGTCTAGTTTTTTCTCATTAGCTATTGAAATTCTAAACGCTATTCGCTATTACACATCGGCTTTCAAGGCATATTCAACCGCTGATAGCAAGTAGTTCATGAGAAAATCTCGGACACATTGTCGCTCTAATCTGAATTAGACTTCTTCTTAAGGTCCGAAAGACTGAAAATATCTTAGATATCTGACTCCTTAAAACTGTATGTGATGAGAGAAGTCGACGATGTCCAGTAAATTTGTGTATGTCAGAATGGAACTTTACACCTGACAGAGTCGAATGTTTTAGGTTTTTTGTATATGGTTAATCATGGCAACTATGCATAACAATTTTGGCTTCGTTCAACATTGTTACGTAATTGTTTATGGCGAATTATGCATACACTAGTTGAGAGATACTGCGATTAGTGGGACTGTTTAAGTATACGATTCAATATTGATTCTTTGTAATTTGTTATTTGATATTTACCACAGTTGAGAA
Source organism: Eucidaris tribuloides (assembly GCA_001188425.1). Taxonomy (NCBI): domain Eukaryota; kingdom Metazoa; phylum Echinodermata; class Echinoidea; order Cidaroida; family Cidaridae; genus Eucidaris; species Eucidaris tribuloides. The sequence continues at coordinate 10,115 of JZLH01S0258752.1, read as the reverse complement.
AATAATGTGGTCCTATCGTGAAAAACCGTTTACGATCGTTGAACCTAACATATCTTACATACTATAAATACCTGGTCGAAAGTGCTACATATTTTTTCACTATACGTTACATTGGACCCATCACACTTGAGTATTAAGAACCATCTAGGTTTTCTGAAATTAAAGGCACAATTTAGCGTATTATGAAAACTTAAAAACTGTTAATAATCTCCCCCCCCCCACCCCCCCCCCCCCCCCCCCCGCCTCACCCCCCCCCACCCCCCCACCCCCCCTCCCCCCCCTCAAAAAAAAAGGTTTCCTGATTGGTAGTGTTATCTTTTATACAAAAAAGCCACATGGTACAACGAATTCATCGTACTGACTCAACAGTTTGAGATTGTGTAATCTAACGGTTTGTAGTTTTGGGCTAACTCATTTACTCATTACGCATGTTGTCCTGTACGTGCCACTTTTTTGACTGTTGTGATAAGTGAGGTACATGTATTCTTAACTCAACCTATTCCTTGTCACAAATGCCATCATTCTTGAATACTAATTTACCCCCCCACCCCAATGTTATCACAACACATAGGGATGTATGCTCTGTCCAATCCTACGCAGTTACAAAATTGTCATTTTGTGTTTCGCATTTGATAACGCTTTTGATTACATAACGGCGTCGACACATCAAAAATAAACTTGTGATTTTATTCTCTGAACGTTATTTGCCCATCTGATATCAAAGTATACTATTTGGCTTACAAAAAATACCTCAAGTGTTCCTTCTTATCATCATACACCGTTACTATTGAACGGCTTCATTTTTGTTGTATTCATATTTTACATAAATACAATTATACAATTAAAATACAAATACATATTAATTAGAAGTTAGACCCTCAGAATTTGAGAGGACGGCTTTTCTGAGTATGAGTATTGCGTAACAAGACTGATGCAAATTTTTTGGTGATCTGATGTCATCATCTCGTTTAGCAGCTCCCACCGACCTTTCCAAACACCCGTGCATGCGGTGCCCTGATTATCCAAATCGAACTAAATCCCTATGTGGAACATACATAACAGAACCACGGTAATCCCTCGAGCCGATATCCTGATAATCGGTACACGTGGGCCAGCAGACCGCACTACACACCTCTGCTTACAGATCCTGAATAAGTACATCAGTGAGCAAATATCTTGTTTTCTATTCTAGATTCAACTGCAATTTTTAGTCAATCTTTTATCGACGATTCTAACGTTGAAACGATAGGGTGACTGTTTTTTGGGTAATTCATATGACCATGTATACGATTTGTGTTAAATCACTGAGTTTCTTGATTTATGTTTTGTTGATTTTTTAAAAAAAAAACATCAGAACTGGTAATTTACATCTATTCGATTTCTAAGGGATCCCAGTGTTGGCCTTTGCGGGGTAAATCAGTGTTATTTAGGTACAAAATCAAAATTGGTGGAATGGAACGGTTATCTTTTCGAATTTAAGCGACTCCTTTTTTATACAGGAAGTATGTGCTTTAATCGCCTAGCCTCAGGGTTCCACCCGAAATATACGGGTTGATTCCCAGATGTTGGTATTAACCTCATGTAACATGATAACCATGTGGGTTCATTCTGGCCCACAAGCCCAAGAAAAAATTCATAGGTTTGAATAGTTTCTTAGGTAAGAGGAAAGCACCTCTATGGACTCAAAATATAATTTTTCAATACACCAAGATGTTATGTTTATTGATTTTATCAACATTTTCGTTGGGCATGGATTTCAAAAGCAGAAGTCGGTCTGAAAGGTAAAACGTCCTGTAATTTTTTTTCACGTCTTCCGTCCTTTGCGTATTAATGAACAGTTGATTCTCGGAAATTCTCGTAGAGTTTGAAGCTAAAATTACGTTACTGATTTTGTTGATTGTAAGGGTAATCCTAATTAGTCTAAGTATGTTTTATGTCTCTTCTGTGTTTTTGGATGTAGACATTTATTTTCATTTTCTTTTCAATTTGGTACCTGTTGGGTTTGTTTTTCATTTCATCAAAATGTGCGAATTGTTTTTACTGAAAAATGACACGTACCATTTCTTGCGCTGTTAATAATTACGATATGACGATTTCTATGCCACCAATGATTTTCTAAATCATATATTCATGTCAAGCGATTACGCCGAAGCACCTAACTTACATTTTCATAAATCTCGATTACCCGTAATTTGATTCTAACTTGTGTTACTAGTGTATAGCGAATACTTGTTGGGTAATCGTAATTGCTATTTTTTGATGTAATAGCGTTTCGGTGGTAGCATAGAGATGAAATTCTCTGCATATATTTAATACGTTGTGTCAAGTACCAATTAATTAGGTGTAGTGGATAGTCTTCCAATGCGTCACTTATCTACGTGATGAATTCGTAGATGCAGTATCTTGGCAGTAGTTTCACTACGTCTCCAAATAAAATTGCTAATTTTGAGTCTGATGTTAAAATCGTTTACATTGCGCAAATGCCCGATTTACATTTAATTATATGACGAAAAGCCTCGCGGGCCTTATGATTAGGGCCTCCGGTATTTTTCCACGTATTCATATATAAATATATACCAAATGACATGAAATAATGCAAATTTGTTCTATGTAACAATTTATTTGTTACATGTATACTTTGACTGTAATATAATGATATTTAAATATGTTTTCATTTGTCAAATTGTCCGGACAAATACCGAAAATAAAAACAATTCTAATTCAATTCAATTCAATTCAAATAAAATGAATGAGCTGTACGTTACTACAACCACTGAGTATTATGTATCTCCGAAACAAAATTGGCAACCGCAAAAATGTTTACTTCACGTAATAACTTTTCGTGGTATTGCATATAATGTGAGGAGTTTAAGCAAAAATGTTGATCAAATATAAAATTTACTCTTAACTCCTTAGCTGCAAACTTTGTCAGTTATTGCCTTTTGAACTTTGGTGGGTCCGATCCGCTTCACTCCTCTTGTGTTCTATGACGGTTATACTTTAGTTTCAAAAGATAGAACACTTAAGCATGGTGGGGTGTGTGGCCATTGTATATTAAAATATTTTCATGTTTAATAGTTATTGAAATCTTTGCAAATCGCTGATATGATCGATATATGTTTTTTATAGAAATTGATATATACTGAAGCGAAAAAACATTGTAGTTGGTGAAGTTTACACACACAAATGGTAACTTTCATGATTTTTGATGCATTGCAATTTTACTTGACTCTCCCTCTCTCATGAACAAACATTGTATAGTTAATTGGCGAGACTTTAATATTTGATTTTTATTTCATTAGATACATGAAAAGCCCCACTGTCAGCAGCTTTTTTAGACACAATGGTGTATAAATTCATTTATACCTATTATTGACGAAAACAACACCGAGTTTCTGATACTACTTCGTGCTAATTGATTAATATTTTACGAATTTTTCCCATGTGGCTTGATCAGGGCATTATTGCTCTGACATAAATCTGATGCACTTCCCTTATATTTGTGTCGTTGGGCTATTATTCTTGCAAATGGCAAGCATTGTAGTAACAAGAAGGGATCTCGTGTATAACCAAAAACGTATATCGAGCTGTAATCAAGTCTTGATCAAACCGATGTCTGAAGTCCCTTATACAAATGACGCCAATATTTGCTTATAAGTACATTTAATGCAATTGTACTTGTCTGTATATGAATGCTCAATTCCCAGTTATCTTCTCAGTCTAAGTTCAACGACAAAAAGTCCCACGAAATCACTTGGATCACCAATCACTTTTAAGATCTATCAATCGCAAAAATAATCTATTTTTATAATATACAGTCTACTCGCACCGAGCGCTAAAAAATTACTCACCCTATCGAAACACCTTGACTTCGGCGCATTTACGTAAAGCCGAAAAAAATTATTTTTCCTCACCAATTTTCAAAATCCACAATAAATTGATATTAAAGTGCGCACCTGGGACGTATAAAATAAAGAAAGCGTATAAAATTAGAAGAACGATGGGAAGATGGCTGAATGGGAATATGACAAATAACTCATGAATGGCAAAATGAGTGTGATTCGTGTTCCCCTTGAATGGATCGCTGGAAAAGTTTATTTTAACACAAAAAATATTTTATTGAGAAGATATGTTTGGACCAAATTTAGCATGGAAATGCATCCCAGGCATCGCCAATAACACCAAAAACATTCTAATTCGAATTTCTTGGAATCCCCAAAAGAACGCACAGGTAGTCTAAATAGTATTTTGAGATTATACCCAGTCGAAAAAATCCAAAAATAGAAATTATTGGAAGCAGGATTTAGGGGTTAATATGACTTAAAATGCCAAAAAAAGTTCAGAGGTTGTGACGGATCTCGCTGTTTCTCCTTAAACAAATTTATTCATGAAATAGCCCCGCACCTTGACCAAGATAAGTTTAATTTGGTCTTTTAACGACTGGGAATTTTTCGAACAAAATGAAAATGTTGCAAGACATTGCCTATTTTGAAGAAAGCTAATGTCGACGACTTGGATTGTGGTCACATCTATGGCATTACTAAATGTGTGCATTACTAAAATTTTGATGGTCTGTGGTTGCTTTTTCCTCACACAATTAAGTTCATTTTTCCGTATGAAATAGTCCCAATCTTTTCATTGGCCTGGTAACAAAATGACAAAATTTTCGGCGCGCTCCGCGCGCAAAATTGCAATATAGGATAACAATTTCTCGTGCTAGCCCCGCAAAATTTAATATTGTGTAATAATTTAATGGTTTTGTAGTGCCTTGCGCTAGTTTTTAAACATATATGTACTTGCATTACGTTGAAATAATTTTTCAATTTTTCTCTTTTTTTGGGGGGGGGGCAAAAGCAAGAAAAGTCAAAATTTTCGGCGCGCTTCGCGCGCAAATTTGCAGTAATACATGTACTAGGAATTTTTTTCGCAAAGTGTGCCAAACAATGAGCATTGTGTCAATTTGTAGCGCCTCGCACTGTATGTTAAACATATTTTCCAATTTTTCACTTGCTTTTGGAGGAAGGGACAATAATGTTTGCCCCAATATTTTCATTGGCCTGGTAATAAAATGTCAAAATTTTCGGCGCGCTACGCGGGCAAATTACAATATAGGCTCGAGCAAAGCACGCCTCAAAATTGAATATTGTTAAATTTAATGGATTTGATAGCGCTTGCGCTGTATTTTAAACATACATAATTTTTCAATTTGTCAGGTTTTTGGGGGAGGGGGACAAAACAATATGGATGCCCCAATATTTTCATTGGCATGGTAGTAAAATGTCAAAATTTTCGGCGCGCTGCGCGCGCAAAATAACAATGTATATATGCAAAATTGGATATTGTGTACGTTTAATGGTTTTGTAGTGCCTTGCGCTACTTTTTAAACATTCTTGCATTACGTTTTTAAGAATCGTTTAATTTACCAACTTTTAGGAGGGGGCAAAAGTAAAAACAAAGTCAAAATTGCAGTAATATAATATATGCTAATAATTTTTCGCAAAGCCACTTCATGAACACCATCTGCACAGAGGGCGATCCCTCTTGCACCCTCCCCACGTAAGAACGGCAGTCTAAACATAAGAATAATCGGGCATTAATCAGATATTCTCCGTCTAATAATATGATAATAATCTTGCTAAATTAAGGTAAAAATATTTTTTTCCTTACTCCGGGATGGAGAATCCCGCTCCCAGACCCTCCCAAACATTGTCAAAATAGCCAAAATTACGATATATTTGGATAAATTTGTCTCTAAAGGGGGCCCAAAACGTAACTTTTAAAGGCGAAAATTCATTTTGTTCTCAACCCGGGAGAGGAAAACCCCAGCCAAAAATGTAACTTTTTAAAGAAGAAAACCATGGAGCGTTTCATGAAGAGTTTTCAGCCAGTCAGATGCAAGGATTTTAGTAGCTTATAACAGTTGCCGGTGAAAATCACCTACAAAACTCCTCATGAAACGCTCCCCATGCAGACCCTGCCAAAAGCTATTTGTCGATAATTAGCCAGAATAACGAATTGAAAGTGTTCGGATTTATTTGTCTCTAAAAGGGCCCCAAAATGTAGATTTTAAAGATGAAAATGCCATTTTTTCTGACTTCGGAGGGTAAACCCCCGGCCAAAAATGTAAATTTTCTTAAAGGGGGAAACTAGAACGCATCCATGAAAGGGATTGCAACGGGGGGGGGGGGCACTGTCATTATGTAATGCGCGTGTATGGACTTTCAAAATGGACCCTAAGCGAGTAGGGTAAAATGGGGTAAGTGGAACACTTAAGCTTAAATGAGCTCAAAGCAAAGATATTGTAAATATAATTTGGAAAAATATTACCTTTAATTTAAAGTATGTATCATGATGAACCTTTTAAACTATGTTGTGATCAAATACCATAACGTTACCAAATAAGAAAAAAGTTAATTGGCAGTGTTCCAGTTACCCCAAACTGGACCCAACCGTGGGGTAACTGGAACAGTGGGTGGGGTAAGTGGAACAGGGTTTTATTTGCTTGCCAGGAACCTAATTTTCATAGCTGTTCACATTTAATAAAGCACTAGTTTGCTTTAAGCATAATATTTTGCAACAGATAAAAAAAATAAATACAGAATTGTCATTGTTTATGTTTTTTATAGTGACAATTGCAAAAAATTCTAGGATTTTTCTCCCGCTTTTTACAATCAACTAAGTCAAAAATTGGGATTTTTAGGTACAAAATCGCATATTTTTTATCAAATAAGTACTTGCAAATTTGTAATTTTATATTCAAACCTCGAAAATTTAACAAAGTTACGTATTTGATATTTAAAAAACCCTAAAAAAAAATTTAACATGAATTGTTCGAAAATCAAATCAGTCAGCCGTGTCTCACTTAGCCCAAAGGGGATCTAGTTTTGGGGTAACTGGAACACCGTGTAAAAAATTACCCGTCATTTACCTGCTAATTTGGACATAATTTTCCAGTCTGAATTTTGTCTATTTACTTCCATTCTGTAATCATTGATTATAGATAACAAACACATTTTTCAATTTTTCTGTGACTCCAAGAATAAAGTTCCGTAGATTTAGTCATTTTATAACCCTTAAATTAGTATTATTTTATCAACTTTGGTCCTCCTTTTAGTTGTATCAAATTGGACCATTTGCTGATCAACTCATGCGCAGGTAACCGCAGTTTTGGTACCTGAAACGAAAAAACCCATATGCGTGGGATAAGTGGGACACTCGGTATATACTTGCCAAATTTTAATTTTCTTGACTTGAGGCCAATTATATTGTTCCGTGTTCCAGTTCCACTGTTCCAGTTACCCAATTTACCCCTAATTGTCTGTCGACTCAGAAATATCTAAACAAGACTATTCAAGTCCGAAAAGATACCCTTTTTTCCGGATTTTACCGATTTTGATATCCTTTTCGATGTACACACGTGACCGTGAAAAACAACTCTTTTTACTCGTTTTTCACACGCGCATGGTGTACACCTTGTAATGACAGTGCCCCCCCCCCCGGGGGGTGGGTACCAACATACATAGGGTGGCCGAGGATATGTACACGTAGCTTACGTAATATACGCTGGTATAAGGAATGCTTTCCCCAACGGTTATAGTAAAGTTGAAAAAGTAGCATATAATAGAAATTGATACTTGTAATATTAACTTTCTATTTATTTGTTTACATATTTATTTATTCATTTATTTATTTATTTATTTTTATTTTTTATTTATTCACTTATTTATTCATTCATTCATTTATATATTTTTATTTTATTCATATATTTTTCAATCACTTTCGTACAATGATTGCGTGTGATTTTATTATGAATAATATGCAGCTCATTATGGTCTTGCCAAGTGTGTTATGTGCTTTAATATTGTGGATGCCAAAACTTTGAACCATAATAGCTAGTTCGAAATTCAATACAATAATTTTTTTTCCAGTACAGATGCCGTTTGTATAAGCGTACAACTGCACGTGGTTCACAATTTTATTTAAAATCTATACCAAATTCATAATTTGGCTCAAGCCCCGGCGCGCTAGGGCTAAGTTTGGGGCTTTAAGTGAGCAGAAACATCACATCTATGAAAACATAGGCCTATTCTGTTTTTACTCGCCCATTTATTTTTTTTTCATTTCTCATTTCTTGACGTCTATTGCACTTTATTTAACTTCATGACGTTTAAAAATGTAAACATACCCCCGGGATAACCCCGTACATGCAAAATGTGTTTCAAATCATTCAAAGTGACACACTGTTCTTGAAAACCTACAACAAAAACTAAACCCATGTCAAGCTTATGTGCGCGCGCCAGCGTAGGCCTACGTTTGCGCGTAATACGCCTCTTTCCATAGTAACTTTACGCGCGTGCGCTTACGCTATCATCAACACAATTTATCTAACGTTAGCTTTTTCGAGCCGAGTATTGCGAGCCGAGCTATCTGTTTCTCAGTAATTGAGCGAAAATTTCATCTTTTTCATCATAGAGCAGCCAGAATATCAGGTATGTACTGAAAGTAGATTAACTTTTGCAAATGAATGTATGTACATGAGTCATGGTTATCGTTTGTGTAATTGGCCAAACTCATTTGAAAATGCAGTTCTGCTGGCATTGCAATTGGCATTGAAGGTCACTTTCACACATTCGTAGATAGGAAGCTTTGAAATTGAATGCCAAGTGTCACTGAAGTAAACGCATCTAGATCCCATTATTACGTAGATCTAATTAAACAAGAATAAAGCAAGAGTGCTTTATACATGTAGATTACATTTTGTAGAATTTTATGAAACCTCTGCGGCTTATGCTACAATTTTTTGTTAGGCCAGGCATAACGTAGACCGAAGGAGGCTGTCCGGCACCGTCCCGATGGTATGGCCGTCCCGTCGGGGTCGCCGAATCATGGTCGGGGATATGTGGTCGAGGATACGGTGGAGGTACTGTCAGACCCGACTCTGTGACCAGGTATTTGGTAGCAGTGTATCGACGAGGTCCGATACGCTGCATAACAGGTCGCGCGAATGCCTGCTGCGTGTGTGTGTACAGCACTGAGCGTTTCTCAGCCATCAGGGGACTCCAAGGAATCGGTGACGTCGCGACAGACGGAAATATCCCGAATTTAATACACCATGTACCTGGCACTCTACGAGAGGGTGGAGAAATCACTGCCCTAGCGTACCTTTTCTTTATCTCGGTATGCCCAATGGCGCGGATTCCATGCGCTTATTCTTCGTCGTAAAAAGTGGTGAAACCGCGAAAAAATGCCAAGCAAAGTGTTTCGTTGCAATCTACTACGCTAGACGCGATTTTTTTCTTTGCGCCTGATGCCCGAAAGCCCAAGCTAATACGGTAGCTATAGTACGCTAGCTCTTGGGCATCAGCGAAAAATGCGCGTACGAGATTGGAACGAACCACTTCTTGGGATTTTTTTTCGCGGGTTTCTCCCCATTTTCTACGACGAAATAAGATGGAATCCGGATTTGGCATGAAGGGAGTTTGGGTAGTAGAGTGATTTTTCCACTCTCGTAAGTGTCAGGGTATGGTGTAAAATCGGATATTTCCCGTCTGTTCGTGACTCCAGCCGATTCCGTGGAGTCCTGAGGCTAGAACGCCAGTGTGTACAAGAACGCGCACAGCATTCGGACTCTGTAGTCAGCGTATCACGTAGTCGTAGAATACATGTAACATACGCTGTCAAGATCGTCTGAAAGTACTGAAAAACGACGCAGTGGGGGGGACGCCATAACAGAGGTCGAAGCCTTCGTCTAGCATAAACGTAGATCTAACTTAGACAGTTAGTAAAGGACAAACTTTGCCACAACTGAATCAAAAAGGAAGTTTTTTGATTTTTTCTTTTTTTTTTTTTTTGTGTTTTTTTTTTTTTGTGTTACTTAAGTTTTTGTACTACAAGTAACCAGTTCTTTTTGATTGCAGTGTGGACGATAGACTGCAAAATCGCCGCGTTCGAAGCAGTTTTTTTAACGAATTTCTGATCTCTCTAGCTGTCGTGTGCCTAGACCTAGTTGCAGCGGACATATCTTCGACTGCGATAAATGTCCGATTTTTTTCGATCTATGTGGACGAGCAGCGCAACGCTTTAACGGCTGTCGGCTACGCGCGCTCCGTTAACGT
>JZLH01S0258720.1:28880-59473 GCA_001188425.1 Eucidaris tribuloides | reverse complement strand
TGTTTGGCCACAAGATTTTCACAGCAGAATCATTGCATAGTTGACTTGATTCTAGAATAGTTTTAGCTCAAGTTAACATTGTTAAACTAGCAGTTCTCACAGTACAAAGTGCAATGTTTGTTTGAGTTCAGAACAACAATAGAAGTACATAAAAACATATTTATATTTTCAATGAGTTGATGTCAAGGCAATTACAATTGAGCATCAGGGGATACTTTGTTCTAAAAAAAAAATATCCCTCAAAATTGTTCTAAGATACCTGATGACCTACTGGTCAGGGGAAACTCTGTATGGAAGAATACCCCTAAAAATATTGCTCTAAAATGCCTGATGACCTACTGGTCATCACGCATCTTAGAGCTTTTTTCAAGAAGTATTTAAGGAGTACTCATGATACAAAGGGCCATGTTTGAAGTAAAAAAAATGAAAGTACTTTCAAGAATTCTATTACTGTTTATGTATTAAAGTAGAACAAGATCAAGCATCAAGAATATACCCACTTAATAAATATTGTTCTAAAATGCTGGATAAACAGGATTTAGAGGTTCTCATGGCACAAAGTACCATGCTTGCTTTAGGTACATAAATGACATCTGTTGTATTTATGTTAAGCTGGTTGCTGTTAATGTACTTATACAGACTGAGCAACCCCCTAGAATTACTCTATTGTGACCAACAATCACTTTTTTGCTGAGTCTTTGTTAGTCACAACCAACTTTGGGCGCTACAGTTTAAAATATTTGAGCTATATAATCCTCCATGCTCTAAATGTCTATGATAAGGTCTAGAAATGAAGCCTTGAAAAAAATTGTACTTTAAAGTGAACATTTAGTGTTCTAAAGAGTGAAAATCTTGACTTATCCAGTGTAACCTTCTCCTGACTTTGTCTATTTCCTCCCATAGACTATCATGTAATATGTGTGACTATTTAATAGTCAACCCAAGCAATAAATTGGGGGGAATTGGGGGGGGGGGGGGTGGGTGTTTATCTATGCATACCATGCCCATGGCAGCATATTCCAAACTTTTATATGGTAGGATGTTAATTTGTTCATTTAAGCACTATTGTGTAGCTTAGATCAAATTTTGACAATTTGTTTTACTTGAAGTTCAACGATGTTATCTTTGGGCTTTAATGATTTAATCATTAATAATGTTCATTTAATTGGGGTTAGTCCTCAACTTGTGCTGAAACTATTCTAAAATCAAGTAAACTATGCAAGGATTCTCCTGTAGAATCTTGTGGTCAAATGTTGACTAATTGTAAAATAACTACTTTCAATATCCATTGTGGCATGCAAATCTGTGTAGCTTTCTATAGGATATTTTCTATCAGGGCACAAGAGAAATAAAATGCTGGTATGTTCACGCTTGATTCACCTTCAGTAAACAAATTAAAAACAAATCATTTCAGCTGGTGTATAGTTCATAATAGTTGGTATATATGTTTCAACTCATTTGGTTGACATTTTCAAGTGTTTCCAATCATATCATCAAACCTATAAGGTATCCAGCAAATATCTAGGGTTAGGGTTTAGGGTTAGGCTTTAGGGTTAGGGTAGGGCTAGGATACCCTATCCCTAATCCTTACCCTAGTCTAGGTAGGTAAGTCCAGGAAAATTGTTTATAAATGGCAGTTCCACATGTTGCGATTTGTGTACAATACATAAATTACTGTATGTGGGACTACATGGATACCTAATTTGTGAGCACCCAACTTTGAGGCCTTTGAGCTACCTCTAAATATTATTCAATGTTCCTGAAATTTTGTCAGGATAAGTTTTTCATACAATTGAACCATTTTAAGGGGTGAGACCATGGTTTTTCAGACTTTTGTAAAATAAGAACCACCCTACTATGCAAGGATTCTGCTGTGAAAATTTTGTAGTCAAATGTTGACTCGTTTTCATAGAACTACCATCAGTATGCCTTCTGATTGGCAAATTTGTTCTGAAATCTCCCCACAGTTACTACCGACGTCACACGACCGGTCATCTCCGACTGTCCAGATGACGTCAACATCCGCGTTGATGTTGGTTTCGTGGAAGGCATAGCATCATGGACTCCACCCACTGCTGTTGACGATTCCGGTCTCGTGAACGTAGCCACAAACTTTGAACCAGGAAGTCTCTTTGGACTTGGTACCACCATGGTGACATACACTTTCACAGATTTGGAAGGCAACTCGGCAGTATGCAGCTTCTTGGTGACTGTTACTGGTAAGTGTGAGATGAAGAATTTATTTATTTATTTATTTATTTTATTTATTTATTTATTTATTTATTTATTTATTTATTTATTTATTTATTTATTTATTTATTTATTTATTTATTTATTTATTTATTTATTTATTTATTTATTTATTATTTATTTCTTATTTATTTATTTATTACAAGATATTTCAACCAGATTACATAATCAGTTCAGTGACCATTTTACATTATGGTCCTGTGTGAAAAAAAAAACAGACATGATAGATACAATTTTATTCCATTTTCATTTACTTTGTTCAGGTGTATCAGAAAGCAAACATTTTTGCAGTTGTTTGGTCACGAAATTCACAGAAAAACGCCCCACTGCAAAATATTTACTGTGTACAGTAGTTTACTATCTACTAAAGATTAGCTTATCGTAAAAGCTGGTAAAACACCCAAAATAGAATTCACTTTAAGTGTATCATGAAGTGAGCTTCTTCGCAGTTGTTTATAGTCACAGAATTCCTGAAAAAAACACTGTAAAAAATATTCACTGTATACAGTAGTTTACTATCTACTGAAGATAAGTTTATCGTAAAAGTTGGTAAAACACCCAAAATAGAGGATAAACCACCAGTTCATAGATTACATTAAAAGAATGGATAAAAAGAATGTTTCTCAGTTCAATGCCTTTGAAGGTCCACTGTCTTGACAGGATGAAAAAACACCCTCTTTTGACTAAAATCATAAGTTCACTAATGACACCCATAATGCAACAGAAACAGCCACGGCAGTGAGGAAAAAATACATTTGTTTCCCTCCCACAATCTGTACACTATGGCACTACAACAGTCCATGTTTGTGAATATGTGCCTGTATTTGAAGACTAGTTGTCATCCTCTCTGTGGTTGAGTTGACCCTTGACAGTGGGCCTTTAACTCCGTATTTGCTTTGCACTCTGTCCCCTTCCACAGTTACCCCTCTTTCTGGTTTGGATGGGCCACATGCGCATACTACCTTTCTTGGATAAGGGAGTCATTTTCAGCATGGTTTCTTACCCGACAAATGCTAAAATAGGGAGTACTCATATAATTCATGCTGAATACCCAAGAAAGTTGAAATAAGAAGTGAAATTTCTTGAAGGGCAGACCAAACCTGCATGTGCATTGTACTTCATGCTTTAGGGTGACTTCACGGATGACTTCTTGGATGGTATTCAACTTCATGCTCTCTGATTGCTCTAAAAAAATTCATCTATTTTACAATCATCCTCTATCCCCCAATACACAAATCAAGACACTACACCCCAGATATCACATTTTGTCCAGTCCATATGTTCTTATATTCAGACTTGGAAAACAAAGGATTAAATGGCAACAAGATATCTGACCAAACCTGCTTATGCATTGTTCTTTATGCTTCATGGGCGACTTCGTGAATGGGATGCAAGATTGTGGTCACTGATTGCTGTTAAAAATGTTCATCTAAATCATGAGCATCCTCTTTCCTCCAACAGCTGAAGCGGACACCACACCCCCTGAGATCACGGGCTGCCCAGATGAGATCATTGCGTACGTCCCACAGGGCACCACCAGGGCCAACGTCTACTGGGTTGAGCCCGTGGGTATAGACAACTTCGGCGAGGTCTCCGTGACCAAGTCATCCGAACCCGGCAGCCTGTTTGCCCTCGGACAGAGCTCGGTGACCTACACGTTTGTGGATCAGGCCAACAATCTGGCCTTCTGTACATTCGATGTCTTTGTTATTGGTGAGTGCAGTCTAAAGTTCTTCTTCTTCTTTCATTCGGTCATATGACCATGGACTGAAATAATACTAACAGTAAAATCTAGAAGGGTATCAACTGATACAACACATTATCAACAGATTGGCTCTCAGAAATTGAGCCAAACTCACTTCCTCCCTGGTTGGACTCCAGAGTCCAGAGGCTGTGAGCCAGAATGAACATTAGATAGTAAATCCATAGTCTGAGCGTATGATGCGTCGTACTTCCATTAGCCACCAATTGGTGTTCACCCCAGCGCCACGTTGAGGCCAAGTTTCTGTTTTCTGTTTTAAGTAACTCCCGTAGGAACTCGGCAAAGCAACTTACCGCCGCATCAACGCCAAGCTGATATACAGTGTGAGTCAAAAAAAAGTTAACCGCTAGATAATTGCTCATTGGTTTAAAATTCAGCTTTGAACAAAATGTTGTCATACATGTTTGGAAAGAGTGTTTTATCCTGAATCATTTGATACGATTTTTGTCTTGTTTGTGTTCATGCTTGGATGAACAGGAGGCATTGTTTGCGAGGGTGCAAAAACTGATTTGCGCCAAAGTAATGATTATGTGATGTTTGAATTAAACAATTGGGATTGGGGTTTTAATTCGGTCTTTGCAGATCAAAGAATTATCCCTTACAGAATTTATTATGCTACACATATCGAAACACACTCACACATGCGCGTGCGTGTGGGCACACGCACGCACACACACACACACACACACACACACACTCACACACACACACACACAACACACACACACACACACACAAAAACACACACACACGCACACACAAAAGGCAAAAGGCAGACACACATGCACACACACACACACACACACACACACACACACACACACACACACACACACACACACACACACATTCACACACACATACAATTCTTTTATTCTCTCTCACTATCATGTATTAAGACGGTGTCTGGTTACATACGTTCTGTGGTTACCTATTTAAATCTAAGTATTAACGTTATGAGCATTTATCAAAATGGAAATTTACATTCAATCATTAAGCCATAATGAAAGTTTAGTGCATTAACATCATAATGAATTGTTTCTCTCTAAAGACTCGGCTGGTCTGCATTATTATGCTATGTGTGTGTGTGTGTATGTGCGTGTGTCTGCCTGTTTGCTTTTTGTGTGTGTGCGTGTGTTGCTTTTGCGTGCATGTGTTCCTTTTGCGCGCGTGTGACTGCTTCTAAAAAAACTGGTCACTTTGCATTTGCTAGAATGTTGTGTCTGTGATTTTTTGGTGTTTGTGTGTTTGTGTGTGTGTGTGTGTGTGTGTGTTTGTGTGCGCGCGTGTGTGTGTGTGACTGTGTTTCGATATGAGTAGCATGATAAATTCTGTAAGAGATGTTTCTTTGATCTGCAAAGACCGAATTAAAACCCAATCCCAATTGTTTAATTCAAACATCACATAATCATTACTTTGGCGCAAATCAATTTTTGCACCCTCGCAAACAATGCCTCCTGTTCATCCAAGCATGAACACAAACTACACAAAAATGGTATCAAATGATTCAGGATAAAACACTCTTTCCAAACATGTATGATAACATTTTGTTCAAAGCTGAATTTTAAAACAATGAGCAATGATCTAGCGGTTAACTTTTTTTTGACTCACACTGTATAACCAATTACATAGGAACCATTTTACGTCTACGTTAATCAGTCATAGTGGCTGACCTTATAGACGACAGAAATTACTCTTGGACCTTTTTTTTTTAAGTTAAAGTGGATATAATGGCCGAGCTGGGATTCGAACTCACAACCTTGCAATCATGAGTCCAATGCTCTAACCACTAGGCCGCATGACCCTAAGTACATCCGTCTTCAGCTGGGGAGTCTGAAGTGATATTGGTGAATTCATGTATAGAAGATGAACGACTCGTGGGTCATTAATAAGGAGTAGATTGGCATAGTATAATGGCAAGACCTAAATCAAAGATTGATATTTTACAACAGACATACATAAGAAATTAGTCATGTGATTGGTTGTGATAAAACTGGTGGAAAAAAACAAATCAACATTTTTCATTTAAAACTCAAGATGAAAATGGTTTAATGAATGGATTGATTGAAATTTGATCAAATCAAACCCTTTTCCCAGTTATGTGTGCAATACTTGGGTTGATTTAAAGGTAAAGGTGTAGGGTTCATCGTCTTGTATCACTGTATAAATGCTTGGAGACCAAGAACGAGATATATCAGACTGGAGTCTATTGAAAATGCATGTTGTATCAGCATCAAAACGTCTCCAATGGGTGAAAAAAAATCTGAATTTAAAAAAAAAATCAAATTTATAATGAAATATCAACAATTCAAAAAATTACCAAGTACATTTCTATTGTGTTGTTACCAAACCTCTTTTTTTTTAATGTGTGTTTATTTCCTCCCCTTTAGTGGCCAGCCAGGATGACGTAGCTCCCGTGTTGGTGTTCTGCCCGGGTGACGTGACTATAACCATCCCGATCGGCTCTACCAGCGGGACGGCCATCTGGACCCCCCCTTCAGCCGTGGACAACTCCGGTGTCGTCAACACTGTCAGCAACTTCAGCCCTGGTGATCTGTTCAACCTCGGATCGACGGAGGTCGTGTACACGTTCACGGACAATGCTGGAAATGCTGTTGACTGTGTGTTCAACGTGATTGTTGTAGGTAAGGGAAACACCAGTCGGTTTAATTTGGGGGTTTGTGGATTGAAATCAAGTGATTTTATATAAAAAATTTGTCATGTGACAAAAATGGTAAGAAAAATCAAGATTTTAAATTTTTCCTATTTTTGGTTGTATATGTTTTCAATAATGGATTGATTAAAAATTAATCAACTTATGAGAGCAATATTTGGGATGGTATTCAAAAAATTATAAAAACTGATGTTAACATTTGGAACCAAACAATCTGCTTAAAAAAGCAGAAATTGCCAATCCTGTTGTATTTATTACTGATCAAACCAGTATGCCGCTTTTATGCCTCTATACCGAAGATTATGCTGTCATATTTTTACAAATATCAGCATAACTGTCTGGGGTCTTTATTTGCCCACTCAAACACTATTATGTAGGTCAGATATCAAAGTCTGACCATTATTGAAATGGGGCTTCCACATTGTTAATAAGTGTATTTAATATCAACGTATTAAAATGGCATATGCATTATTTTTTGTTTTAAAACTCTTTCCTGTTTAGCTGGTGCTGTTGACAATATCCCTCCCGTCATTTCCGGCTGCCCCGGGGACATTGAGGTGAGCACCACGGCAGGCAATCCCTCAGTTCCCGTCTTCTGGAACGAGCCAACGGCAGTCGATAATTCCGGCAATGTGGTCACGGTAACCACCAACGCATCGCCCAACAGCCTGTTTGGCATCGGCTCTCAGACTGTTGTCTACCAGTTCACCGATTCAAGTGGAAATAGCGCCTTCTGTGTCTTTGAAGTTACAGTTACACGTAAGTCTTACAGGTCTTTCCATGGCAAGGCTGTAACTCGTAGGGGAAAACCCCTACCATATGGAATATTAACCAACCGTAGTAGAGGAGACCTACCAGGGAAATGAAGTTCCGTAGGGGGATGTGGGGGGGGGGGGTTGATGTATCTGAATCTATTCTGAAAATTTTTTAAAATATGCTGAAATCTTCCAAAAGAACTCCCTTATATATTCATCTGTAGACATCCGTAGTCCTAGTTGGTCACGTCTCCGGTGCAAAAATTGTATATAATTACACAAACCAAAACGCTTGAATTTTGTAGTATCCATAGTAATGCGTAGTACGCTAGTCACTGTACACACACTGTGAATCCCTGAATCACATCAGTCATCGCAGCAGGCACTGACCCATCAGTAATAAATCACCATACTGAAGGATGAAACTGCATGTGGCAGGAATTGAACCTCAGCATCTCTGCTTCGAAGGCAGAGAACAGTCCACTAGACCACGACACGTCCACATGTACAACACTCTGAAATAACTGTTTACAGCAACTTAATAAACGTGATATCATTATAAAATTGTACTCTCTTTCCATTTTCAATCACATCAGTCATCGCAGGAGACACCACCCCACCGGTGATCAGCGACTGCCCCCAGAACATTGACCTCACCGTGCCGCAAGGAATCGCAGCCGTCGTAGCCGTGTGGAACGAACCCTCAGCTGACGATGCGTCGCCGCCAATTACTGTCACCCAGAATTTCAACAGCGGTGATGAATTTCCCGTTGGCTTCACGAATGTTGTTTACACATTCACGGATGCAGTGGGCAACTCTGATACATGCGTCTTCACGGTCACAGTCCTCACTCGTGAGTAACTAGCAAAATTTTGACTTTCCATGTCCAAAATATCATCAGTATTCTTAATGAAAATCAATTTTTAGAGGCTGTTCCTCAGTAACTGGTGCAAAAATGTCATAGCTATTGTAGAATCTGTAACCACCCCCTTAAGTTATATATATTTTTTAAAGCTTTTTACCAGGCAATAATTCAAAAAAGAAAATTCAAACGGACTGAATGAAGACTGCATTTGCAAAACAGCATAAGCTCCACAAAAATCTTGGTGTGCATACTGTACAAAATTTCCAGTATGACGTTCATAACAGGACAGAATATTTTGTCACTAGCTCTGTTGTTGTTATCAACTAGTGCTATACCTTCAGCAAAATTTTTGAAACTAATAATCATTCTATTAAAAGTTGTTTCAGTCTACATTTATATAATATTAGATGCACTTGAGTGGTATATCGTAGATATTGCATTCAGAAAGCAGCATATTGCACGAGTCGAAGACAAGTGCAATATATAAAGTGCCATTTTCTCAGAAAATTGGAAATGATGTTACCTGGGCATTCAATATATTATTAGAAACATTATTTCATACATGCTTGAATGAACAAAAAAAATCAATTATCATTAACCAATAAAAAGTGGCAATTTATTGAATTAATATTACATGACATATGGGGAGCTGCTCGTATGTGAAGTCACAGAATTAAAACTTTGAAACTTCATAACTCCACTATTCTTTGGGGGATTTTCGCCAAACTTTCATTAATATGTTTCTCTCATTCTTCTCCTTTTATTAAAACTAACTCGACGTCAGGGTGAACCTTGCTTTTAATCTTTAATGCACACCCATCCTGAGGCCACAGTGCCACTGTACTAATTCCCATTGTGCCAGCCTCCAATTCTCCCCTGTGCCAGGTTTATTTGGAGACTCTACAATGTGTAGATTTGCATGAAAACAGGACATTGGCACTGCACCAAATGCATGATTGCAGTACGATGGCAAGTCAATGGATATATGATAACAATACAATGACAATGTAATGCATGCATGTAAACAAGCATTTGGCAATTGAAAACTTGATTCATTCAGTAATTCAGCAGTTAAAGTCACAGGCTAAAATTGTAGAGCTTCAATCTAAAAAATTGTCAAACTGTGATATCTGAGCTACAAAGTAGTGCTTAAATTGACAAATAAACACCCTAGAATGCAACAGTTTGGAAACTTTACTGCCACTGGCAAGATATGCATGAATAATCAATTTTCAGTACGGTAGAGTATCAAATTGCTTAGATCTACACACAGTACGTCTTTGGGAGGAAATGGGCATGGTGAATCTGAATTGTTAGCCTGTGGCTTTTTAAGTTAATAATAGTTAATGGCTTAATTAGTTAGTTTTAAGGTAATACTGGTGACACAAATTTGTTTCAATCGATCCCATCCACAGTTGTAACTGACAACACTCCCCCAGTCGTCAGCAACTGTCCGGAGAATATTGTCCTCACCGTCCCGGCTGGCATCAGCAGCGTTGCTGTGACGTGGACCGAACCCACCGCCGTGGACGACTCCGGCAGCGTCACCACCACCAGGTCGGCTGATCCCACAAGCACCTTCCCCGTCGGTCAGGTTACCACTGTAACGTACACCTTCACCGATCCATCCGGAAATATTGCCAGGTGCATCTTCTTGGTAGACCTATCGAGTGAGTATTGCATGGGTGATACGTTCTATGATGTTGGTTTACTTTTTGTGTTGATGTCACAAATTACCCCGCAATACCGTATATATTTTAAGAGTGGAAAGCTCTCCAAATGAAGCATCTGACAGCAACCATTTTAACTCTTAACATGCCAAAGTTGCAGATATGCACCACAAAATACATACAATGTCAGTAGAGCTGAAATTTCCATGGCACGTTTTAGTTAAAGTCATATGGCCTTCATTAATTGCTTTTGTTACACTCTCTTGAGAAGAATACCTTCACCTGCACATAATGCTGGAAATTTAAATAACTGTACAACTATTTGCCCGTTTGTAATCAAACTTGAATGGTAGATGCCTTACGGGGACCTTAATGTCATAAGGGGGTCAAAGGTCAAATGAGGTCAAATATTAACCCAATGAAGATGGTTTGATTTTGCTTTAACACACATTTCCCATAGACCTTGAGATGAGATCTCGCATCTAGTCTTTAACAGGTTAAATTTGACTGCAAGTTTCTTCTGGGGTTGTAACTTTTCAACCATAAGCCCATGTAAACTTGAATGGTAGATGCCATTTAGGGACATCAATGTTATGTTGGAGTCGAAGGTCACATAAGTAGGTCAAAGGTCAAAGTAACGGGGCAAGACATGTGTGTGGGTATCACCTTGTTTAACTGTGATCATTGTTAAATTTACAGCTGTCATCGGCGTCGACAACACACCCCCCGTGATCAGCAACTGTCCAGCCGACATCACCCTGACGGCCCCCCTTGGTGCAATCTCTGTTCCCGTAGTGTGGGCGGAGCCGACCGCCGTCGACGAGACCAGTGCCGTAACAGTACTTCAGACCGACACCCCTGGATCGAACTTCTTTGTGGGATCCACCGTGGTTTCCTACACGTTTACGGATGCGGCTGGCAATGATGCATTCTGTACCTTCGTCGTTACCATCATTGGTGAGATTTCATTGCAGTTTGTTTCATGTTGCATGTGTTTATTTCATTAAGTAGAAAGAAAGCTGACTGGGATACAAATTTTCATTAATAATGAAGGCAGCAAAGAAAATTTGACTGAAGCGGGATTCGAACCAAAAACCTCTGGATATCAAGTCCAGTGCTCTACCACCTTAGCTATTCAGCCGTACGGTTGGGCTCGTCCCTAATTAATCAACTTCTTTGCTGGGGCGCCAGTCAGAAGCCATACCTTTATGGACACTTAAACCGGGGATCACGCCCAATTTCAATTCTTGAGAGTTGTGGCCCTGTAATGTTATAACAATAAATATGCATAGAATATATGATACATAACACAAAGGAAAGCTCAAGGAGTAAAATTAAATGCTGGAGTAATCAATTTGATTACATGACAAACTGGAGGAAGTAATTTACTCAAGTTACATAACTAGCTTCTTACTGGCAGTTTCTTGATTTTAAAAGCACTTGAATTTCTATCATTATTCACTATGTTTGAAGAAATGATACAGTAGTCTCCGTATATGGGCTAACATATAAAGGGATACTCTTGTTACATGGGCAGAATTCAGCAAAACATTTTTTATGTTTCTTATTGAAATTTGCTCCAAATAATAGGGTACTCATGTTAAATGGGTAAAAAATGCCTTGCAAACTCCTACCCAATTAAAGACAGAGAACAGGATTTGCATGCCAGAGAATAGCAAAATGAATGAAATCAGCTCAAATCGGTCACAATGTGAAGATTAGTAAAAATAAACACCTGTCATAGAACCTCTGGGTAGAATACATAGTTTTGGTAAAAATCTGGACATTTGAACTTCAAAATTTACACAGTGACGTTAACGTGCATGGGCCGTTCCGTTAGTTCCAAAATTGTCCGATCAGCCGTTAGCCAAAGGTCGCGCGGAATTTAGCCGTTTAACCAATCAGTGTGCTCTGCTGGTCATATGAACGGACACATAACCGTGATCCGCAATTTGAGCAAAATTTAAACTCGCAGAAAGAACAATATTCTGGTAGCATATCGTTATTAGTTTTTCTCATGAAACAACAAATTCATGACGTATGGATCTCAAACTTTCAACACACCATATTGTAAGTACTAAACTACTGTTTGGTATTGATAATGAAGGGAAGTGATGGACTTGCAAATCCTGGAATCACTCTTTAAGTGGAGACCACTGTGCTAACAGAGTCAACCTAGTTATTATGTTTGTTTGTTCGTTTGTGTGGAAATCTGTGAATGACACCAAATTCTGTCCATTAATTTTCTCCCCAGCTTCTCAAGACACCACCATACCCGTCATCAGCAACTGTCCCAATGATATCGTCCTCGACGTTCCTGCTGGCACGACCAGCGTACCCGTCACTTGGACTGAACCAACCGCTGTTGATGACTCTGGAGCCGTTTCTACCACGAGGAACATTGCTCCCGGAAGTTCATTTGCTGTCGGTCAAACTACAGCCATTGTCTACACCTTCACAGATGGTTCTCAGAACACCGCTGTTTGCTCTTTCGATGTGACTGTCACAAGTAAGACTTCCATCTTTGTTTTTGTGATAAAAATCTCAAAGTGTCTGATATTCTCCAATGTCAACCTATCATTTTTATAACTGATTTAGTCATGGCTGTCCCACTGCTATATAAAGATGAAAAAACAAATGGATTACTGTAATACTTGAATGCTGACTCTTGTTAAAAGCTTGGGTTCAGGATTTGCACACCAAAAAATGGCAAAATGAATGGAAGCAACGTAAATCATTCACAATGTGAAGAGTGGTATAAAGAAACACCTCTCATAGAACCTGTAGAATATGTAGTTTTGGTGAAAATCTGGATGGTTAAACTTCAAAATTTGGAAAGCGACAGGGCCGTTCCATTAGTTTCATTAGTTCCAAATTTGTCTGATCAGCCACTAGCCACAAATTTCATGGACAGAAAGGCGAACCAACATCTGAGTTCTTGAAAAAATTGGAGCTGAGCTCACAATTAGGAAGGACATCAGGAAAAGGAAGCTACATTATTTCGGACATGTTATTCGATACGACGGTTTAGATAAGCAAGTGATCACAGGCAAAGTAAATGGAACACGAAGGAGAGGCAGCCCCCTACATCCTGGCTCAAGGACATTACCGACATAACAGGGTTAAGTCTGGCAGAGGCAGTGAGGGCAGCACATGACAGAAAGATGTGGCGGAAAATCGTGTGGACCACAGCATCACACCCTGCGACACCTGACTGAGAGAGAGAGAGTAAATCCGTACCCATTGTCTTCAGTGCATTTAGTGATCTGTGCAAATAGAAGAACGAAGCAACTTAGAGGTTAAGGGCAAAGAAATAACAAATTCAGCCTCATTTTCTCTCCACGTTTTGTCAATTTATGTCTTTTGTCGTGCTCTGATTCAACACCGGCATCATTACTATACAATTTTACTCTCGATGGACACAAAAGGGAGCTACACAAAGACACAAACGTACTATCACCGACTTTTCTCCTCGAGGAATTCGTCGGTGATTTCATGTAACGGCGAATGTTTGTAGGTTTGTAGGTACGAGATTCGCCGGTACGTAATGTCACGGACGAATTATTGGGCCAAACTACGCTTAATCACTGATGAACCTTCTACCAATCGTACAGCAATGGAATATAATCTTGAACATTTTTGTCTTTGTTCTCACCCCAGGTACAATCGACAATACTGTCCCCGTCATCAGCGACTGTCCCAATGATATCGCCCTCACTGTTGCGGCCGGCACGTTGAGTGTACCCGTCTCTTGGACCGAACCAACAGCTGTCGATGACTCAGGAAGTCTTTTAGCTACCACAAGGAACATTGCTCCGGGTAGTTCATTTGCTGTTGGTCAAACTACAACTGTTGTCTACACCTTCACAGATAGTTCTCAGAACACCGCTGTTTGTTCTTTCGATGTGACTGTCACAAGTAAGACTTCCTTATTTTTTGTTGAGCCCACCCAGGTGGAGGGACTAAGGGATCACTTTGGCGTCTGTCCCTCCGTCCGTCTGTTACGCTTACAAAAACTTGAATAACTCTGTGCTAAATACTCCAATTTTAATCAAACCTGGATGGTAGATGTCTCATATGGAGCTGAAGGTCACCGCAAGGTCAGAGGTCACCAACAGGGGTCAATGAACTTTTTGAGCCCTATGTTAAGTTTTTTGAGCAAGTTTTGATTATGGCCCACAACTTTGCCCCCATTTGCCCAATTATTTATTTATTCATGTTTCTTTTTTTTTAAATACAGGGTAGGCACATTCAGTTTAATAACTGCTTTACAAGTGCGCCCTGTATATACATATATAATACAAATGAGAATACATGACGTCGTAGCAAAAGAAACAAAAAATGAAATACGTAATGAAATATATACAAATTAACGACAAATATGCAATGAAATATTAATACAAATTATCAACATATATAAGAAAAGCAATACAAATTCAAGCAAACGAGGATGGAAAGGCATCTGTTATCAAAAAAAAAAAATCAGTGGGGATTCGGGGAATATATGTGGAGAGGGACTTGCGATCAACAAATTTATTTTAAATAGGATATTGTACATGTGGCGGATTCTGAAAAGACGGTGTTATATCATTGAATTAAACTGTAAGCAACCTTTCTTAAACACCTGAAGTGAAGGACTTAACTGCACTGCAATGGGAAGATTGTTAAATAAAGAGCTACCCGTATATGAAAAGGAGCGTTTTTTGTATTCAGTGTTGAGGTGTGGTATCAGCAGTGTGCTATTTACAGAGTAGTGAGTACGGTAATTGGCTGTGAAACGATTAAGTAATGAATTCAAGTAGGATGGCAATTGTGACCAAACTTGGGTTGGTACTTGTCTCATACAGAGCTAAAGTTAAACACAAGGTCAAAGGTCACCCACAGGGGTCAATGACCTTTTTGAGCCCAATGTTAAGTTTTTTGAGCAAGTTTTGATTATGGCCCATAACTTTGCCCCCATTTGCCCAATTGTGACCATACTTGGGTGGTAGATGTCTGATATGAAGCTGAAGGTCACCACTAGGTCAAAGGTCACTGGCAAGGGTCAACGACCTTTTTGATCCAAATGTTAACTCCTTTTTGAGCAAGTTTCTGTGTACGCGAAACTGGGCGAGACACATTTTGGCTATCGCCTTGTTTGGGATTTTTCAAAATTTGTCTTAAAATCTCCAATGTCAACCTATCATTTTTATGACTGATTTAGTCATGGCTATCCCTCTGCTATATAAAGATGAAAGAACAAATGGATTACTGTAATACTTGAATGTTGACTCTCGTTAAACTCTTTGCCCTGTGCCTTATAAAAACTTTGGATACTGTATTATTTTCAGATCCCCCAATAAGCAGTGCATTGTAAACAGCTGCACACATGCATGAGTGACCCTGTACTCGACAGAAAATAATATATTGTCAGTACTGGGTTGGAAGGTGTGAATAGATTAAAGAACAGGGAATACATTGCTCACGTACAATCAGGGCTGCCACTCAAAATTTTGATTTCCCCCTACGCCGCATGCGTATTTTCCCCTACGGACACCACTTTTCCCCTACGCCTAATTAACCATATTTTCCCATAGTAACCTATGTTTTCTCCTACAAAATCGACTTTTTCCCTACGGAGGTATGTTTTTCCTTGAAAAATAACCTTAGAAATGCAAAATATTGATCACAATTTCTTCGGCGGAGGTGGACAAAATGGGCGAATATAATTGGATTTCCTTGGAAAAATTATGAATATTTCTGAATATTGTCAAAACCCCCTACATCCCCTACAAATCATCAAATCCCCCTACGTTTCCCCTACGGAATGTCATTTTCCCCGTAGGTATCCCCTACCCCCTACGCAAGGCCAAAATCCCCTACGGTAGGGGATTTCCCCTACGAGTGGCAGCCTTGCGTACAATTGAATAGGCCTATTTCTTTTGTTCATACGGACCATGGACTAGAGTCGATGGAAGCGAGCCAGCAATGGTGACAGTGGTCGACCGTTGCAAGTAAAAACAGTTAAGAGGTTCAGTTTGAGGTGCAAAATTTCACTATGGACATATGATGCATCATAAATAGAACTGTAAAAATATACAGAACTGTAAAAGTTATGTTTGCACTTTGCAGTGTGCTTCTTAATCTGTAAAAACTTCTCTTGTGCAAACTGTTTTCTAAAATGATTTTACACTCTTTATTTGCTACATTCTTAAACTTGAACTTCATGTTCAATTCAGGTTTTTTTTATGCAAACTATAGTTTTTACACAATAGGCAAACACTTTCATTCATGAAAGGTATGAATGACTTGCTGGTCCTATGAAAAAAGTATTGTTTTTTTTAGTAAGATGATCAAGAAGGACTAGTTAATACCTACCCATTGTTTTCACTGCATTTATTGATCTGTACAAATTGAGGAACGAAGCACTCTAGAGGATAAGGGCATGAAAATAACAAATTCAACCTTATTTTCACTGCACTTTTTTGCCAGTTTATGTCTTTCTGTTGTTCACTGGCTCAACACCATCTCCGTTACTATACAATTTTACTTCCAGTGGACATGGGGGAGCTACACAAAAATACAAAAGTACTATCACTGAGTTTACTTCATATGTTTTCTCAAGGGATTATTGGGGCAAACTACGCTTTATCACTGATTAACCTTCTACCAATCCTACAGCAATGGAATATAACCCAAAATATTTTTGTCTTTGTTCTCACCCAAGGTACCACAGACACTACTATCCCCGTCATCAGCGACTGTCCCACCGATATTTCGCTGAATGTTCCCGCCGGTACCACCAGTGTTCCCGTGAGCTGGAACGAACCAACCGCTGTCGATGACTCCGGACCCGTCTCCGTAACGAGGAACATTGCCCCCGGTAGTTCGTTTACTGTTGGTACATCTACACTGGTTGTCTACACCTTCACAGACGCTTCTCAGAACACGGCTGTGTGCTCTTTCAGTGTCACGATCACTGGTAAATATTCTCTCTTTTGCGATTATCTGTCTTGCTTGTAACCTCTTTGCGTTACCACATTAACCAAGCTCCCCATACTTTGCATGTGATAGTCTCAAAGTAGCACTGAAAGGCTTAACCCTATTTTAACTGGGCTATTTCAGACCAGGTTTTTACTGGGGGGGGGGGTCAATTTGACCCCCCCTTCAGATCTTGGCCGCAAAATTTTGCATGCACATAGAGCCGGATGTAAACTACAAGACTGCATAGTCAAATTTTCAAAAATTGATATTTTATATTTTGTAAGTAATTAATTATGCAAATAAGTGTATGAAATTATGTTTTCGCCTATAACTCGCTTACAATAGCAGTAGAATTGGTGAAAATATTCATTTTGACATTACTAACAATTATCTACAAAGAAATTTTCCGAATCAGAATTAATTTCTTATGTATTTTATCGTTTTGTGAATTTCTTTTGTATTTCTTTGTTTTTTATTGTTTTTTCAATGAACTTTGTCGGGGACACTTTTGCAATCATAAACAGTATAAACTTAATCCATTTCAACCAGTAGAAGTAAAAATAATCGTACATTTATGATTTTTGGCTGAAAACACAATTTGCTTTGAGTTTGTACACGAAATCACGTTTTTGAGCAATTTTTCACGCAGCATCGTAACGGTATGTCCGATTTTCATGAAAATGGTCTCAAAAAATGCACAAGACTTAAAAGTAAAAAGTCAGCAAGCGACGCGGTCAAAAAAAATTTTGTGGCGGAGTAGTCGCAAAATTCGTCGGGGGAGGGGTCATTTTGACCCCCCCCCTGTTAACATAGGGTTAAAGGCAGTGTATAGTTTCATTCCTCGACCCATTGAAGATGATTTGATTTTGCTTTGACACACACTTCCCATAGACCTCGTGATGAGATATTTCGTGTCGGTTAATTCAAAGATCATGTAATGCTATCTTAAAATTGAGATGGCGATAGTAACAACATTTTGAATAATTATGACCATCACATTTAAAAGTTCAAAGTTAATCAAAAATAAATAGTTTGGTACACCCATTGCTAGCAATGCTTGCAATATATTCTTTCTTGCAGGCCTTGAATAGGTACTAATTTTCCTACTTATCCCCCTACAAAAAGAAGCCTTTGCGATAGATTTAATATTTTTTGGGGAACTGAGTAGTCTTTACAGGTTGTTGCTGAGTTTACTGTAACTACCATCATCACCTGTTTGTGAAGGAAAATTTGTTTCCACAGATTTCCACTTTTTTACCAATCTTAGAAATGTTTTTCCACTTAATCCACATGTTTTCATTTTCTTTGGGTTTACTACTCCAAATTCCAGTTATAGTGGATTGAATCCTACTTTTTGGAGAATTTTGCTCCTAATTTTCTCTTACTTTTTGAACCAAGCAGAGTTTGTGGTCTGTTTTTGATAACCCCCTATCAAAAAAGACAAGTAGCTGAGTGAGTCACTTAAATGAATTCCCAAATATTTTTTCTGTCTATTCCCCAACCCAAAGGTCAAAACTGACAACACTATCCCTGTCATCAGCGACTGTACCTAACGATATCGCCCTCAGTGTTGGGGCTGGCACAACTAGCGTGCCCGTCTCTTGGACCGAACCAACCGCTGTCGACGACTCGGGAAGCGTTTCTACCACAAGGAACATTGCCCCCGGTAGTTTGTTCACTACTGGTACGACGACGACCGTTGTCTACACCTTCACGGATCCGTCCCAGAACACAGCTGTCTGCTCTTTCACTGTTACAGTTACTGGTAAGACTTCCATCTCCCTCTCTCTTGTGATAAAATTTATACTGTATCATGAGGTGTTGTAATTCAGGATATATGTGTACCCAGACACCGCAAACCAGAACAGTGTTTCACATGTTGCGAACTATGGCGCAAAGCTGCAGACAGACTCGTGGGACGCAGCTTTTCCCTTAAGTTCTGTTTTTTCATGGAAATTCTAGTATTGATTGAAGATTATTTTGGGGGGCAACATATCCTGAAAAACAAAAAAATGTAAGTGTCTGGATACTCAACTTCCCACCTTATTTTTAATGTGTAAGCCAGTTCGTCGTTAGGCCTAAAAAAAAAAACTTGTTATGTTGCCCTCCAGAGAGAAAGAACTGGGTCGGTCGGTCGGTTATATTTTTTTTTTAGATTTTTTTTTTTAACCACAGCAAAAACCAGATGTAACCAATACACATGTACATAGTGTATTGTGCAAGTATATGTAGGACGAAACTGTGCAAGAGTACAGTTCCCCGATATTTTTTATGGGTCTTTTAAATGGGCAAAGTTGCATATAAAAGTGCTGTTTTAAGTCATTGAATAGGAATTTTGGTAAATTCTTCACTCAAATCTGACATTTTCTCCCGAAAATGATGAGTTTGTGTAATTTGGTTCTGCTAGAAAAAAAAAAAAAATTGCTACCCTGATTTTACGCATTTTACGGTCGGTCGCTGGAGGGCGACATAACAAATTTTTTTTAGGCCTTACAATTTGCGCATATGCGGAACAAATGTCATTCCTGGGAAGCTAGTGTCAGGAGACTTTTAAAAAAATGGATAGCTGCTCAACATGAAAGTTATGTTATCAATTAATCATGCACGAGATGCTTATTCAGGGATGTACAAGTGTATGTATTCCTCTCAATAGAAGATTACAAAAGCAATTGATGCAGCCCATCATTTTAGGAATGGTTGCTCTGAGGAGCCTCTTAAAGATTGTGTCAGGGATGTGCAAGTCCATTACTTCCCTTCATTATCAATACCAAACGGTAGTTTAGTACTTACAAATGGTGTGTTGAAAGTTGGAGATCCATACGTCATGAATTTGTTGTTTTATGAGAAAAACTAATAACGACATGTTACCAGAATGTTGTTCTTTCCGTGAGTTTCAATTTTGCTCAAACTGCTAATCGCGGTTGTGTGTATTGTCGCAAGACCAGCGGAGCGCACTAATTTGGTTAAACGGCTAACCTCCACACGACCTTTGGCTAACGGCTGATCGGACAATTTTGGAACGGAACGTGCACGTTTGACGTCACAGATTTTTTGAAATCGCTTCTGAGTAATTTGAAAATTATGAAGTTTAACCGTCCAGATTTCACCAAAACTCAATATTTTTCCCCAAGTCTCTGTGAGAGGTGTTTATTTATATTAATCTTCACATTGGGTATGATTTCAGCTGATTTCATTCATTTAGGTGTTTTTTGACGTGCAAATGAATGACACAATCTTTAACTGAGCTCAGTTGCAGTGTTGGTGATTTACATGCATCAGAGTTCAAAAAGAAATTGTATGGCACACCCATTGCCTGCAACACTTGTGATATGCTCTTTTTGTTAACTTCAAAGAAATTGATAAGTAGATTAGATAATTACCCAAATATGTGTTTATTTTCACCAAAGGTACAATCGACAATACCGTCCCTGTCATCAGTGACTGTCCCAGTGACATCGCCCTCAATGTTCCGGCCGGCACCACCAGTGTACCCGTCACTTGGACTGAACCAACCGCTGTTGATGATTCTGGAACTGTTTCTACCACGAGGAACATTGCTCCCGGTAGTTCGTTTGCTGTCGGCACAACTACAGCTGTCGTCTACACCTTCACAGACGATTCTCAGAACACCGCTATCTGCTCTTTCAGTGTAACTGTCACTGGTAATGATTCATTTTGTACTTTACTATAATATTGACTTGATGTTTATAGCTGGATCCCTTTCATAAGTTACATTTAACAATTTGGGTGCTAACGGTGCAATGGCTTGCCCACATGTAACCTTAATATAGTACTTGCAGCACACCAGTTAGCCAAGGAAACAAACAGTTCCATTCAAATGAGAAATGTCACTGAAATTAATACCAATAATTTTTTTTTGCAACGTGAAGACACATTGAATCAACTAAAAGAGTGAAAATGTCTTGTCTCGATAGCATTCAGACGTTTACACTTCTTTATAATTGTACACTTTGAAAGGTTATACACATAAGTACAAATCAGTCCAATCTCTGGTTAACACACCTTGGTTTTTAGCCAACCATCCAAAGTGTATAATTATGCATGTACTTATTGCTTGAGACTGGATAATTTGATGGCCAAAAACCTAATAGACAAATTGCAAATACCATTTACCATTGAGTGTTATGTCTCGAACTTTAGTAGTGCTGGTGGAATTAAAAATGAACTTTATTGTCCTGACATTGGCACACGTTTATCTTGGCATTGTGATAGTTAAGTTACAGATCGTAACTACGGCAGGTAAGCATGTTAATTGTAATGCAAAACATAAAAGGGAAATGCATATTTCCCCCTAATAACACTTTTTTACCCATAACATTTTGCTCTTACAGGGTTTTTAATGAAATATAGATTCAGCTTCCCTGTGAGAATTATAGATACTCAAAAGAACTAAATGCATATAAGGGAAATAATAGAGTAGCTACAATCAATGCTCAGTCTGGAGGAGCTCTGATTGTAGCTCGCTATTGGTTTTCACTTAATTATATATATCTATATCTATATATATATAGATATATATATATATATTTCTTTCATTTGCCAAGATTTGACTGAGTTTGATGTGTTATATTTTTACGCTTACTCTCACCTAAGCTGTCGGAGACAACACCATCCCTGTCGTCAGTGGCTGTCCCGAGGACATTTCCCTGACTGTTCCGGCCGGCACCACCAGCGTTCCCGTCACCTGGAACGAACCAACCGCTGTCGATGACTCTGGATCCGTCTCTGTATCAAGGAACATTGCTCCCGGTAGCTCGTTTGCTGTCGGCACATCTACAACCGTTGTGTACACCTTCACAGACGATTCTCAGACACCGCTATCTGCTCTTTCAGTGTAACTGTCACTGGTAATGATTCATTTTGTACTTTACTATAATATTGACTTGATATTTATAGCTGGATCCCTTTCATAAGTTACATTTAACCCTAATACTACCGGTGGGGGGGCATAATGCCCCCCCCCTTCGACACCTTCACAGACGATTCTCAGAACACTGCTATCTGCTCCTTCAATGTCATAGTTGCTGATGAGGGTTCGTTCTTCATTATTCATGCTGGAAATTAATCTGATGTATACCTCATTCTCATTCAGGCATTCTATGTGTTGAAAGCTCTGAATTTAATGATATAACTTAGTAATATAACTTAAAAGTAAATGACACGTTTTGGGATAGTCCTTAACGTGGCGTAAAACTATTCTAGAATCAAGTAAACTGTGCAAGGATTGTACTGTGAAAATATTGTAGTCAAAATTGAATTGTTCTAAAATAACTTCCCTCAGTATGTCTTGTGACTGACAAATATGTTGTGTGACTTTCTATGGGATCTATTTATTGCAGGGCTCGAGAGAAGCAAAATACTGTTTGATTTGGATTAAGTAAACAAATTCAAGATAAATCCTGTCAACCAGGAGATACACTCCAGCTGGTGTATCCACTGGTATATATTTTAACCAGTTTATTTTGAGAGAGATTTTTTTTATTTCTCCCAATCATGTCACTACCCTTTAAAGGGAAATTGGCAACAAAAGAGTCCTCAATTCTCACCTGAGAATTGTGCACTAGTGATGTGGTTTGGTAGGCACATTTCTTGTCAAAGGATCAGGCAAAGGTCAAAGTTCAAGGGTCAATGAACTTTCCAATTATCGGCACATTCTAGGCATAACAGCAGCTGCTAGTGTCCAACAGTGATGTGGATTGGTGAGAAGGTGGAATATTTTGTATAATTCAGGTATTAAACGTTCAATGTCAAGTTCCAATTGAATTCATACATGGATGAGTTTGAAATTGTCAATTCAAGTTTCCAAGTCTACTCCTTAGTGGAGTGTATACGATGACTTGCTTGCCAGAGGACAAACCCTGCTTATATGCATTTTCCCTGTGAAACAAGGATGTACTGTAGTGTATAACCTGTTGAACTTGAACAAAGCCACAAACTTCAAGGTCAAGTGAGAGCTATGAAATAAAATTCAATGAATTGCAAGGTTATGGCATTTTAATTTCTGGGCATAGAATCGGCAAAGGTAAAGTTGGTGGTTTATAGTCTTGGATCAAAGGCACTCTCTCACGACTTTACCCTCCCTGATCATCGGACCATGTCCACCATCTCCACTCCCTGGGGAGTATTCCTAGCCTGGCAGCCACTAAGACACTCGGGTCAATTTGCCTTCCAATGGGATTTCTCGTCCTCTCAGGTACCCTGTATTTCTGGGTTGAGAGTGTTATTGCAGATGAAGTGTCTTACCCAACGACACAGACACCATGACGGAATTCAAGCTAGGGCTGACTGATGTTTAGATAATATCAAAATTACACGATGTTGAAAAAATATCATCTGCACGATAATGATCTCATGATTATTTCAAAATATCGCCAGAGGCACAATATGACCAAAAATACCATCGATTATGAAAAACTAATGGGGTAAATGCATGCACTGTAGTGGGAGGGACCCAAAAATCCCTAGCTATGAATGCATACTGTCTGTAGACACTAGACAGAGAGGTGGGGGACAGAAGAGACCCTTCCATTCTCTTCGACTATCAAACTTGTGGTATCGAAAGCGGTAGAGCATTTAGTATAACTATCAACAATCATAACAACTCTATCAACACGCTGCCCACCAAAAATGTAAACAATCAGCTCTATGAATCTCCTGATCTAGTTACAAGCGGATCTACAGAAAGCATCATTGTTTCAACTACGTTTTGATAACAGCCCTACAGGGCTGCAAGTTCAGCCTAAAATAGATTTATCTTCTTCATCATAAATCTGTTTTTCAGCTCTGGCGATAAATCGTGTTATCAACAATGTTCTTTCCACGATCATCGAATGAGGTTCAGATCAAATTTCGCCACCCCTAATTCAAACTGGGATCTCTCAGTCCAGAAACCTTTGTCTTATCCACCAAGCAGGGATGTAGTCGAGGCCAGCCATTCCGAGTCACGAGGTCGCTGGAAAAATATTTTGTACACGTGACTTGGTCCAAGGCGAAGGCCAGGGCCGGCAAAATCCGGCCTCGACTACATCCCTGCCACCAAGCCCCAATGTCTCAAGGGCACAGCACTCCAATCGCCCTACATTTTACTTAAACACACTCTTTCTTCTCGCCAAAGGTACAATCGACAATACCGTCCCCGTCATCAGCGACTGCCCCAATGATATCGCCCTCACTGTTCCAGCCGGCACCACCAGCGTACCTGTCACCTGGACCGAACCAACCGCTGTCGACGACTCGGGAACTGTTTCTACCACGAGGAACATTGCTCCCGGTAGTTCATTTGCTTCTGGTTCAACGACAACCGTCGTCTACACCTTCACTGATGGTTCTCAGAATACCGCTGTGTGCTCTTTTACCGTCACTGTTACCGGTGAGCTTATTATATATTCATAGTGTCTCTCAACTGCACATTTTAAACCGTTTCTAATATCTGTGTACTATTGGCATTGGAAGATTGAATGAAACTTGTGCATTTGTTGGCGTGTGCACACTGTGCCAGCACTGTTGACATAGGTTGTTGTATCACAGAGGAGATTATGTAATATGTGCCCGATCCAATGATTTTTTGAACTCTTAACATGTCGAGCATTATCGCTCAGTGCCACATTAATCAATTGTTGCTCATTTTATGCAAATAATTTCAGCTGCAAGTAGCTGTAACTTTTTGTGCATTTGTGCCACCCCCCCCCAAAAAAAAAGCTTGTCATCTATGAATATTATTGAGAATTCCTGGAGTACAATAAATCCTGTAAAGTTCTCTTTATTTCAATTCAATAGGGTTAATACTGCACTCTAGAAGTTGCTTAATGTGGCAGTGTTCAAAAAGGCTTGACACGTTAAGAGTTAAAAGAGTTTGATGTGAAAACAATAATTTAACTGTGACACTGCACTTTTGGCTAATCAACAGGGGTGGAGTCAAGGCCAACCGTTCTGAGTCACAAAGCCACTGGAAAAATATTTTTTCCAAATAGACTTTGTACACTTGACTCAGTTTGAGGCTAAGGCTAAGGCCGGCAAAATATGGCCTCGAGGCCAGCCTTGACTCCATCCTTGCTAATCGAAGACTAACAGGCTTCAGTGGTAATGAAAATGTCGGAAGAACAGATTGGCAAATCACAATTGCATAGATGTATTTTGTTAATAATTTTATGCACAATCAAGAGGTGTTTTTTTTTAAACAAGAAAAAAATGAATGTACATGTATTTATGATCCATGGTATTTTTCACAGAAAAAGTTGTAAGTCAATGTTATTGTATAGTGCATATATCTGGGAAAGTTGGAAATACAATATGAGCATCATTGATGTAAGGTTAAAATTGGCATTAAAAAAAATTTTATACTTCATTTTTTAAAATCCTATTTTGGGGTGCAATATCTGATGACACTACAGATTTAGTCTGCCTGCCAAAACTTACATAGTGTGGAAACCTTCTAGATCAGAAGCAACAAAAGAGTACCAACAAGTCGTTAGAAAAGAAACACCATATTTTTATCCAGCCTGTCTGTGATGCTAGACAATGGGGGGAAGGATGAGTCATGAGCGAGACAGGTGATCAGATCCGCAATTTATATGTATAGTCTGTTGTGGCGCGGGGGAGCCGTCTGAACCGCGTGGCTGCGGAGTTTCATTTCATAGAGTGCGCAGTAGTCTGAAGGAAAATCAGTACTGACTTCAACTGGCAATAACTTGGCGACATACAAGTTTGTCAGGACAAATGTAGGATACAGGCAAAGTTGAATGGTACAGTGTTACGAGACCTTCTTAAAGCGCATGTAGGGGTGTTTGGAAATAGAGTCATTTGAATTTGTTGTAAAGTGTACATGGCTAATTGTAACCAGTGACAGTAGATGGTAGTTCGAAGTTTCTCTGCTGTGAAATATACAGAGCTCCATCATGAATGACGAGCAGGGATCAACCGCACAAGTTTAAGCAGAAGCAAGCTGACGTTGTAGACAAGTAGATGGTGAAAGAATGGAGTCATTCCGAAAATAAACAGTGGAATCATAGAATTATAGGTGAATGATGGCTCTAAGTTATGAGATGTGACCCTTTTAGTAGGTGTTTCACCAGTGAAAGCTTGGTGTCGGTAATGTCTTGTGTCCTAATTGGATCACGTGATGCCGTTTGGATTGATTTGCATTTAGTCGGATTTTTCTGGTTGCTGAAGAGACTCTAACATAATAGCCCCGGCTACTGTGAGAATGTAAACAATACTAAGAAGATTACTTGCTATGTGTTGGGGAAAAATTGCGAGTGGAATTCTGGGTGAACATACAACGTTGCTGTGACGGGTTTGACGTGAGATTGCGATTCCGCCGACAAGCTGCGAGGGAGTGCATTGATGTGGCGAATTGCGGGGTCGGCTGTGTTAAAGTATTTTAATCTCAACATCACACAGGGAGGTGCATTTTACTAATATAACCTAAAGCAACCCGTTGCACTGTATTAATTGTTTAACATGATATTTGACTAAACCCCTCCAGAACAGGCTTCTACAGAAGCCCAGAATATGACAAACTTTTCAGCCAAACATTGGATAAACAATAGAATTGTATTTTATAATGGCTCTGTCACATAAATTACACAGCTTTGACCAGTATAAATGAAGAAAGTACATATACTTAACCTGTTTTTGAATAAGAAAACAATAATTTATCGCTCAACATTCCCTTTATTGTCAAGTTAATCTCTCATGAACATTAACACTGTCCAGTAATGAGCCCAGGTTGTTAAAAATTGATTGACTATCCGTGAAAGATTTTTTCAGCCATAATTTACCAGATGAATAAAGCAACAACAAAAAATAGTTTTGTCATGTTCCTCCCTTTTATATCTTCCTTCCATAATTTTATATTATTGCTCTCGTGCAGAAAGAACTGCAACTCCATGAAACCTTACATCTATTATATTTCACTCTATTTTGTATGCTATATCCCTTTTCAACCATCTGTGCTGTTCTAAATTCAATATCAAACCCTGTGATAAAATTTCAGTACCAAAATGTCTGTATATTGAGAAATGATTTTCTAGTGACATAAGGGTGATCCGGCATTTCCTCCTGTGACAATATCTCAGAAGACAAAGAGTTAGGGTTAGGATTGTCAATGGGTTTCCAGTTCAGAATAGGGATAGGGTTAGGGTTGAGGTCATGGATAGTGCATGAAGTAATTGTCAAAGCAAATGTTGCCGGAGCAAATGTTGGACATTGGAATAAGCTGCGCATACTGGTAGTAAATGTTTAGGAAATTAATGTCAGCCAATAATAAACATAATACTAAAAGCCGACTGGCATGAGTTGAAGTTGCACGCTTAACCCAGGGGCATTGCTAGCTAAGCCCATTAGAATCGTTCTTCATGGTAGTCCCACACATTGCGATTTGTGTAACGTGCATAAATCACTGTATGTGGGACTGGCCCATGGGCCTACCTAGCACATTTGCTGATGTGTTCCGCACCTTCTCTCCTAGCCGGCGGCGTCGACAACACGGAGCCAGTCATCTCCGGATGTCCATCGGACATCGTCGAGATCATTGACCCCGGCATGTCCAGTGTCCAAATCACTTGGGTTCCCCCTACGGCAAGCGACGACTCCGGCACCGTCACTGCCACGGTTTCGGCCGCTCCTGGATCCGTCTTTTCCCTCGGCACTACACCTGTCACTTACACTTTCACTGACCCGTCCGGCAATTCTGCCGTCTGTACTTTTAATGTTGTCGTTGGTGAGTTTGACATAGTGGTGGTGGGAAAAAATAAAACTAACATTTTGTATTTGACTAAACAAAAAAACAAACATAGCTGTGTTTTTGATAATAACAATGCACATACTGCAACACAACTATGTAAAGGTGTGATGTTCTACTAACTTGTTTGTGAGGGGTAAAAAAATATGTCCATTTTACATGTTTTACTGGGAGCTTTTGGATCCCAAGAGTGTCTAAGACATTCACCCAACAATTTGTAAAACAGTCTTACAGAATTGCCATTCTTGAAATTATTTGTTTACCATGAATCCCCAAACGTAGTTTAAAATGATCCATGCACCACCTGTTCTGAGTTTTGACGATCTGGATTAAGGATGTGTTCTGTAATAAACACTAATATCAGTGGTACTTATCATTTACCATTCAAAAAAGTATGAAATGATACAAATTATTGTGCAGAATATTTATATGCTCCTCATATCATTTTTTTTTCATTGAATATCTTGTCAGCATAAATATTTGCACAAAAAATCTTCTGCACTCCAGATCACTTTTATCAAGATCTTCAGAAATAATTTTCAGTTAGTTTCAATAGACGCTGAAAATAAACTTTGTTCTTTTAGTCAAACACCACCAAGTAAACACAGTTCTGACATTTAGATAAAACGCACCTATATATTTTCTGGTTTTATCTCTTCTTTCAACATTCTTTGTTCTTATTGCTAAATCTGGACTAGTCTTGTAAAACTGCTTGATAGTCTAATGGAAATTTTCCAATATTCCTTTCTCCTAATCTGATAAGTCTTCACAAAACGTTTTTGTGACCATCTGATTTTCCATGCATTGCGCTCTCTTCTATCCCCATATCGTTACACCAAGTTCTTCTTCACCAGGGAGAACATTTTTCCTTCAGTTGTTCTGCTCATCAGATCACACCCCTCTTCTTGCCCCCACCCTACCTCACCCCCACCCCACCCACCAGTCATTGTGTCCACTTCTCTTAAGGCCGCTATACACCGCACGACACGATGGTCGGCGACAGGGAAAACTCGTTTATCTTGCGATGTATAGCCATTCGCGATGCGACAAGATGGTTTTTAGCAAAGACTGAACATGTTCGGTCTTCCACGACGGACTGTCCGTGACGGCACCGTCTCACCGTGAACTGTCGCGTCGTGCGGTGTATGGCGGCCTTTAGTCAAATATTTTTTCTAGTCCCAAAACTACTATGGTCTCCACCTCTTCAAATGATTGTAACCCAGTTTATGAATAAGTGTGACCTATCACCACAAAGCCGTTAAAGTGCAAAATTTAAAACCGCCAAAAAGGTAAAAAAATAAAACAAAGCATTTAGAGAGTATTAAAGGTTAGTGACATGATTGGGAACATTTGGAAATGCCTCAAGAACCAAATGAGTTGAAATATATACCAACTATACACCAGCTGGAAGGATTTGTCTCTAATTTGTTTACTTAAGGAGAATCAAGCATGAACATTAGTTCTATCGGAGCACAATAAAAATAGGACCCATAGAGAGCCACACAACAGGTATGCCTGCCACGAGGGATATTGACATTAGTTATTTTAGAATGAGTCAACATTTGACTACAAGATTTTCAGGGGCATGACTTGTTAAGGGTGGGGATGATAGGGGAAACACCCTCTCCCCCCAACCCCCCCCCCTCCATCTTGGTCAGTAAGTTTTTGTGTTAAATAAATGAGGACCTTTTTGTGTTTTTTTTTTGTTGGCTTATTTACTTGTTGAGTTTGAGTACTGATGGGTAAGACTTTGTTCTATTGCTTGTTGAAATGTCGCCCGTCGGTACACAAAAGAATTCTGTTGGGTACACCCACCGGGCACACCCACCAGGCACAACCCAGAAAATGTTTAAACGATGGCCCCCTTCTCACTCACTGGTACCTTGGGCTGATACTATTTCTTGAAGTAGTCCAGTCTTGTATAATTCTTCCTTCTTGCACCAATTATATTTACTGCAAATAAATAGCATTATACCGTAAAAGTGGAAGTTTTCACACAATTAATTTTTTGTGCTGACAAAGTTAGGTGAAATTTCACACGTTTTGCGGACAGCCAAAGTAAAGAGCAAGCAACGACATGCAGCACAATGCTGCTTTAGCAGCTAGCCATGCATGCACATACTGTCCAAACACCAAAAAGAAGAGTTAGAAGTGCAAAACCAAATGATTTACTTGGTGAAAATGTTTGCATGTTTTTATTTCTGTGCTTGCATTGGCGAGTGCAAAATGTGTGAAAATGTCCACACCATGAAACATTCCACTTTTACAGTAGTGCAATAATATACAATTGATGCACTGTTTGCAAGTGTGTTATGGCACTGCCAGCGCACGAAGTTTAGTCAATGCAAGTGATAACGCACGCGCCCGCAGGGCAAGTGCGTTATCGATCGCACTGACTAAACTGAGTGCGCTGGCACTGCCATAACACACGAACAAAACAGTGTATGAATTGTTTTATAAGACGGGTCTGCAATACAGCCTGAAAATATGCAACAAAAATTAGACTCTAATGTAACGTTAGGCCTTACGCTATAACATTAAGTTAGATTTACATAGACCTGTATACATGTAAGGTGTTAGACCTGGTCCTAGTAATACGACCAAGTTCTCTAACGTTATGACTTTACGTAAAACTAGACTACGGTAGGTCTACGTCTACGTTACGTTATACGAACCGTTGTCGTTGAAAAAAAATCAAAGACGACCCGTATTTTTACTCACTATTTCCATGCTTTTGCTAACAACACTAGGGAAACACAGTTACATTAGCCAACACTTGAAACGAGTAGTGGCGAAAGCTTAACCCAGCTTAACCCACGTTTTAGTCTAACCTACCTATGACTACGTCGTATGCGTACAACAGACGAGCACGGACTTTTTCAATTTGGCTG
>JZLH01S0258720.1:12285-28855 GCA_001188425.1 Eucidaris tribuloides | reverse complement strand
AAACCAAATGATTAATTGGTAAAATGTTTGCATGTTTTATTTCTGTGCTTGCATTGGCGGCGCAAAATGTGTGAAAATGTCCACACCATGAAACATTCCACTTTTACAGTAGTGCACTAGTGAAAACTGATGTTGTCCGTTAGTATTTTGCCATTCATTTGATTCATTCTGTATCTGTAGCATGTGGAAATTATATATCTATAACATTCAGCTTAGCAATACAAAAGGGAATTAATGGGATTGTTAACATTTAGCTGCAGAAATTGTCTTTCAGTTTGGGTTTTCTTTGTTACAGTAGTCAATTTAACTCTTTAACATGCCAAAGTCGCAGATCTGCACCAAGTAATACACATAAAGTCCATACAGGTTTGAATCCTCTGGCATGAAGTGTAGAGCACGTTGTGAAGAGCAGTGATTGGTAACACAATGTGTATGACCAAACTTGATGGATTCAAGTTCCCCTATGAGGTATAGTATAGTGTAATGACACATATTCAATAACTTATTTTTTGGGTGGGGGGGGCGATGTTGATCACAGGGAGGGAAAAGAAGGAAGTGTGTAGTCCTAGAGGATGATTTACAGTCTACTAACATGCCACTGATCCAATTGCTCCCCCAGCTCTCTCAGGACCGGTTGACAACACTGCCCCTGTCATATCTGGCTGTCCCACTGACCTGACCGTGTCGGACATCGACCTGGATGGAAGTGCGGTGGCTACCTGGACTGAACCGACAGCTACGGACAACTCGGCTGTGAGCGTCGTCCGCTCTCATACCCCTGGAAGCGCATTCCCCCAGGGAACAACACTGGTCACATATACCTTCTCCGACACTTCAGGAAACGAAGCCGTCTGCCAGTTCAGTGTCATTGTCACAGGTGCATAGCAAGCATTCCAAGTATTCAGAATATTCCAAGCATTCAAAACATCCCAAGTGTTCAAAACATTCCAAGTATTCAGAAACATTCAAGTTGTTTAAAACATTCCAATGTTTCAAAATATTCAAAATATTCACATACATTTTTAAGTATTCACAATATCAAATATTCACAGCATTCCCAGTATTTAAAAACATTCCTAGTATTTAAACATTCCAAGTAATTTAAAACATTCCAAGTATTTAAACATCCAAGTATTTAAAACATTCCAAGTATTTAAAACATTCCAAGTATTTTAAAACATTCCAAGTATTTAAAACATTCAAGTATCAAAACAATTCCAATATTCAAACATTTAAAGTTTTCAAAATATTCCAAGTATTCAAAACATTATAAGTTTTCCAAGTTCTGTCTGTTATATTAACTCAATGTTTGTAATGTCTTTGCTCAGTAGTTTAGAAATACTCAGCTTTACACGTCTTTGTCTTTGTATGCACATCTATTTTTAATTTGGAAATTAATGCAGGTTATTGAAAATTTAACTCTGTTTTGCTGTGCACTGAACCCCAGACTACTAAATTATCTGAGCTCTTTAAGAATTAAACACGTATCTGTCTCAAAAGTAGAAACTGGCCAGTGGAAACATGTTCACTTTGTTGAACTTGGATGAAAAGATAAAAAGAAGCCTAAAATATTACTTGTGTATCAGAGATTCCAGGTGAACTGTAGACATCTGAATGCCTACTGCATTGAGGTCTGTAAATTTTATAGATGCGATTTTAAATTTCATGTATTCCTGAGTATCAACGTAATGAAATGTTGAAAAAAAAAATGCACTGTGCGATGAATTATCAAGAAAATCATGTTTTCCTTGTCTGGTGAACAGTGTTTAAGTTTAGTTTAAACCCCCTTGAATTTTCATTGTGTCGAAACTAGTCTTGCCAGTTTAACCGTTTTATGATGCCATCAGACATCCATGTATTCTGCACATAATCATTCACTTTCTGAAAATTATAATGTATGTATTATGTCATTCAAATTCTAACAAATATTTTCCTACTATCTTATGTTCTCAACTCCCGTTCCCCATTTACCCCATGTTCTACACTTTGATATCCCAATGTAGTGTACAGTCTACCTTATGGCTTACACTCTCCTTCCCAATCCTCTTTTTCCCTGTCCCCTTTTCACCTTACTCCTTCCCCTTTCTTGTTTGCCCATCTCCTTTATTTTTCCCCTTCTCCTTTCCTTTTTCCCTTCCCCTTTCCCATTTTCCCCTTTCCCCTTTCCTTTTTCCCTTCCCCTTTCCCATTTTCCCCTTTCCCAATTTCCTATTTCCCATTTTCCCTTTCCTCTGTTTCCCATTTTCCCCTTTCCCAATTTCCTATTTCCCATTTTCCCTTTCCTCTGTTTCCATTTTCCCTTCTTCACTTCCCCTTCCTCGTTTTCCGCTTTCCTTCCCCTTCACTTGCCCTTCACTTCCCCTTCCCTTCCTTTTCACTTCCCCTTCCCTTCCCCATTCCCTGCCAGTTCCCTTGCTGTTCCCTTCCTCATTCCCTTCCCCATTCCCTTCCCGTTCCCTTCCCCGTTCCCTTCCTGTTCCCTTCCCCGTTCCCTTCCCGTTCCCTTCCCCGTTCCCTTCCCGTTCCCTTCCCCGTTTCCTTCCCCATTCCCTTCCCCATTTCCTTCCTGTTCCCTTCCCCCATGTCCTTCCCCCTCCCCCTTCTCCTTTCCCTTCCCCTTTTCCCTTCCCATTTTCCCTTTCTCTTCCCCTTTTCCCTTTCCCTTTCCCTTCCCCTTTTCCCTTTCCCTTCCCCTTCCCCTTCCTTTGTTCTCCTTTCCCTTCGCTTGTTTTCCTTCTTCCTTTCCCTTTTTTCCTTTTCTGTTTTGCTTTCCCTTTTTTGCTTTCCCTTTATTCCTTTTCCTTTATTCCTTTCCCTGTATTCCTCTCCCCTTTTTTTCTTTCTGCTCCTTGCCTTCCTGTTTCACTCTCCGTCTTTACCTTCCTTTATGCTTCCCTTCTTTCCCCTTCCCGTTTCTCCCAACTTTCCTTCTCTATCCTTTCTTTTTCACTTTCCTTGTTTTCCCTGCCCCCTTTTCCCTTCCCCAATTCCCATTTCTTATTTCCTTTTGCCCTTTCTCCTTCCCTCCAGTCCCTTCACCCCTCTTCTTCCCTCTCTTCCCTTTGTTTTTTCCCTTTCCTTCCTCCCCTTTCCATTATACAATTATACCTCATTTAAATCTAAATATGATGTGAAATTGTAATTGATCTTCGTAGGTAGTTATATTTTTCTACATACCAAAGTAAATTCCAATAACTGTTAAGGTAGTGGTTCTCTTTTGCATGCCTAAAAATAGCATTGTGCAAATACATTGGTATATACATGAAGATAGCATTTAAGAAACTTTATGGAAGTATAGGATCTAGAAACCTTTTTGTTTTGGTGGAATTATATTCATCATCAGATTTGACAGGATTAGTGTGTAGCCTATATTGCAATAGTGTACCTTCTGACCCTCGGCGTGCATGGATGTTCCTCATGTCGTCGTGGCTTTTACAGTTGTTTGCCAAACAGTTGTTTTGGGGTCAAATTTTCGATTTTGAGTT
This sequence comes from Eucidaris tribuloides, assembly GCA_001188425.1. Taxonomy (NCBI): domain Eukaryota; kingdom Metazoa; phylum Echinodermata; class Echinoidea; order Cidaroida; family Cidaridae; genus Eucidaris; species Eucidaris tribuloides. The sequence goes on along the minus strand of JZLH01S0258720.1, from coordinate 25,370 downwards.
TTCAGTGTATTATGAAAGTACATAATCTAAACTATCATATCCCAAAGTTTTAGACAGTAAAAATGTTTACTTTTTGAAATATACAAGTTTAAAAACACCCCTTTCGTCACAAAATTTCAGTCTAAATTGTTTATCGGTTCGTAAAACAGGGGCGCAAGTGACGAACAGTACACAGAGGTATACGCGCACTGGATAGGCGCTGGTTTTACGAACCGCTAAACAATTTCGTGCGAGCGACAAACAGTACACATAGGTATGCATGCACTGGATAGGCGCTGGTTTTACGAACCGCCGAACAATTCAACGCAAAAATTGTTCGTCCATACGCAATACACGCAACGTATGGCGATACGCGAAAGCAGTGGATTTTACGAATGGCCAAACAATTTTATCGCTACATATATTTATTATTTTATGATATTGGCTCAAAATAATCAGTAAGCCAGAAACTAGAGTATTTATATTTGTCACTTTGCTAAAATTCAGTCATCTGTAACAGCGAGAAACAAGAAAATTCTTTGTTGGAAAAGTGCACTTTTTTCAAACGCGATTTTCTCGGAATTGCGTTTGAGCACCAAAATGAATTGTTCGACGGTTCGTAATAGCCACGACGATGTGTGAGAAGTAAAATTTCAATAAAATTAAAATTACAAATGTGTCTTCTTACTACATTAAATTTTTTATGTACAACAACATGCCACAAAAATTGTGCAAGTGAAAAGCACCGTTTCTGACAGTTAATAAATACTGCTGTGACAGGTGTTTGCGTCAACATCAAGGACATATACTTAGCTTTCAAATGCTGTTTGTTCTGTTTAAGTTGCTTGATTTAATCTTGAGATATGTTTAGTTAATAACAAAAGGGTAAAATTACAATTGTGCCAATTTTATGGGAAGAGGGCCTGATACTATCATTGACTGTAGGAAAAGTGGCACATTTATGATTTTACCCTTTCATTGTAAACTAAAGTTATCTCAGGATTAAAACAAGCTAACTGAACAAAACAAATGGCACCTGAAAGCTGAGACTTGGCCCTAGATGTTGACATAACCATCTGGTCACAACAGTATTTTTTAATTGCCAAAGAGGGCGCTTTTCACTTGCTCAATTTTTTTTTTAGTACATGCTGTAGTTCTCACGCAGATTAATATTCATACAAGGTGTGTCACGTGAGTTCCAAGATAGGTGTCTCAAAACAAATATTTCATATCCAAACAATAAACTACAAGTTTCTTGTACAAATTAAATCTCCCTGGAGTCCATCTTTTTCTGCCATGCCCCCATGTACTCTTTCAAAGAATCCTACGGGAACCTCCGCAGCTCTGTTTTCATGGTAATTTTGATATTGTCCAAATCTTGAAAAACGTCCGCTTAATTTCGACCCTTTTTGAGTTTGGGGAAGAGGAAAAAATCACACAGAACCAGGTTGTGATAGGGAGGTTGCTCCAGTAGGGCGATTTTTGTCTCGGTCAGGTACTTTCAGATGTTGAGGGCATTCTGAGCAGGCGCGTTGTCATAGTGAAGTAGTCACGTGTTGTCCTACAACAACTTTCGCGTCTTCAAGACCACTAAATGAAGCAATTGCAGCAGGATCTCATTGTAAACATGCTGGTTGATCGTCTAGCTCCGTGGCCATAACTGACTGTAGATGATGCCCCCTCACATCGAAGGATGCAATCAACATGGCTTTGACTTGCCGTTGTCTTGCTTTTTTCGGCCTTGGTGATGTTGGACTGTTTCATGGTAACAACTGCTCACAACGCCCTGAGCATCTGAAAGTTCCTGGTTGAGAAGAACATCGCCATGCTGGAGAAATCTCCCTACTCACCCATTCTGGATTTTAACCCTTCCCAAAATTCAAAGGGGTCTTCAACAGAACCCTTTTGAAGACGATCATGAAGATTGACCACGACAACTGAGCTGTGGAGGATCCCAGAAAATCCTTTCAAGAGTGTATGAAGGTGTGACAGAGGGATGGAAAAGTGCATTGGACTCTGGAGGGATTACTTCAAATGGAATAACTCATAGTTTGCAGTTTGGATTTGAAATATCCGCTGTGACACCAGTCCTGGAACTTTTCTGACACACCTTGTAGACCAATGCACGAACACTGTTACGACTGAATTGAATCATATCAATCAGCCTGAAACACAGGCTTCACAGCAGTTAGCATTTAGTTATTTTTCAAAATTCTAGATAATTACTGTTCTTCAAATCTGACAGTAGCCCAAGGGTCAAAAAGATGTTTTGTTGCATTTTAAGGTTTTGTTTCCTTTCAAAAGGCCTGAACTAAACTGTGACAAAATCCCCTTTTCTCCCCCCTTGTTAACTTTCAGCGACCACACCATGTGACAGCAATCCATGTGCGGATAATCAACAGTGCTTCTACAGCGCAGATACCTATCTCTGCCTTCCAGGTGCGATTAAAAGGAAAATCATAGTTTAATTTGAGTGACAAATGTGATGCAAAAAAACTTACAGAGTGATATTTTTGCCCTTCACCAGTGTACATGTATGTTAAACATTGATTGTTCAGAGCGTGATTAACTCTAGTTTGTGGTGCACTTTAATGTGAATTTCCATATTATGAGTTCCATGCATGCTGTACACAAAGTCGAAAACTGGCAAGGGACCACTTGTTGAGTTTGCGAGCAGGGGTTAAGGTACTGGAAAAAAATCCAAATTCCCATATCAGTGGGAATTAACTCTCATTGCTTTGATGACACATTCAAAACTTGTCGTATAACTGACAACTACACAATGTTTTGCAATTCTTTCCTTGGTTCTTTCTATTTGTACCTGCAAGTAAAGTCTTATATTTCAAATAACTGGTGATGCAAATTTCTGAACTTTATCAACTCGTGTGGTACTTGATGCTGTTGAATTAACAGGAACCTATTGTCTCTTGCTAACCAATGAAGATTCATGATCTTATTTGGTGATTATGCCTCTCCAATGATTTGAATGTCACAGGTTTCACTGAGTGTGCCTCGTATTTTCCAAATTCTGTGTGTAACATATGACAGTAAAGGGCAAATATTGGTTTCATGTAATACAAAACACAACCACTTTGTCGTACTTTTGTAAAGAAGATATGAATACCTAAAACAAAAATATTTAAAGAAAGATGAGCAAAAAAATATATAAATTAGTGCTAATAAAAAAAATAAGAATGCCATATCGATTACCAAAGGAGAACAGATGTGAACTGGCACAGATTCCTTAGTGTTTGTGTGGTTTTCTTCTTTCATAAGAGTGTGATAATTTACTAGGAGATGTTGCAAATGGGATTTCTAAATCAAGCTTCTCGTAGAAAGCATTTAATTCAATTCAATTATCAACTTCTACCTTCTATTGCTGACTTCAAAGATTCATGTTCTATTAATATTACTCTCTCCTGTCTGTTATCATGTGCTTCCATATGTTGGTATGTATTTTGTCCGTTTCTCTGTATCACATTTGTTATGTCCTGTGCCATACTGACAATGTACCGTAGATATGTATATCATTAGTACTTAATTCGTAGAGCAAATCTTATTACTTCATATAATGATTCAGATATCCAGTTATACACTTGCATAAAGGTGATGAATATTGATGTTTTTAAGATTATCCCAAAATGACTGATTAGTTAGTAATTTGCTAAAATAGTACATTCTTGTCAATATGTGTTAATGGTAATGGATATATCGTAAAGTCCTTAAGATAAGATTAAAAAATAATGTTAATATGTGCTAAAATACTACATTCATGTCACTATGCATGTAATGGTGATGGGTATATCCTGAAGTCTGTAGGATAAGGTTCGTAGACGAGATTAATATTGGATTATCTATCCATTTAATGGGACATAATTTGAACCCAGTAAAACATTTTGTTCTACACCATATACTTTAAGGACAATATACATCAGTTTTCACTTCAGATGGATTCACGTCCAGGCATGTGAAAGCTATTATTTTGTTTGTTCTCACGTTATTTGTTTGATGTTTGATTTGTGTAGTCTTGTGATGATACCCTGCTAAATGGTTTTTTTTTTTTCTTGATTATTTTGATTTTACAGCAAACAGGAGGCGTAGGGAGGCTGATGCAACCATGACTGGTATGAAGAAAGAATTTTCACTTGTTTTTAAGTACTAAAAATACTGTGATTTGATTTCAAATGATCTAAAATCCGTCATAGATTTACAAATGTAAAGATCTTTAATCTACTTCTCCAAAGCCTTAAATGGAAAAAGTACAATGTCACAATATTAATGACTATCAATAGTTCTCTATGGTAAAATGATCGTAAATTTACACCATATATTCCTTTTGATATTCATACAATCAATCATTCTGCATTTTCATCAAGATTTGTTTTCCCACTCCAATATTTTAGCATATCATCATTTGGCAAGTAAAAGAGCAATATGGCAGTGTGTACATATGGCACTGTTTATATTATACATTTCCATATTGTCCTTTTACTTCCTGAACAACGATATTATCCTGGTAATCTTTGTTTTTCATTCGCCGTAATGGACTTTGCAATATCAGAAATCTTGAAAGTACTGTTAAGCCTTAAATTAGAGATGATCTTCTTGTAGTTCCAATATCTAGATACTGCAGATTGTTTAGGTCAAATCATTAAGTGAGTCAGGAAAAAAAAAGCATTTATGTTCAGGATAAGATATTCTCTTTCATATTAGTAACAAAATTAATTCAGTTCTTCTATCAGCAAAATTATACAGATCGTATTTGTAAAGTAAGCATGTGATAGTGTGTTTTGCATTTTTGTCTTACAATATACATTTGAATTGTATACCTATTTCAGAATCCTGTCCTTGTCTAAATGATGGCGTCTGTCACTCCGACACCAATGGCAACCAAATTTGCATGTGCAGGCCGGGATTCTTTGGCACTCTTTGTGAAAACGGTAAGATTTTATTATACCCCCGCCAAACGAATTTTGTATGGGGTATAAAAGAATCAGCGTATGGTTGGGCGGCGGTTAGGTGGGTGCTTGGGCTGTTGGTCGGTCTGTTGCAAATCTTGCTGATCAAAGTACTTCCTTAGTTTTTGACCATTGCTCGTGAGATTTGGTACACTCATTGGTCTTGGGGTGAAGATGTGCAAATTTTTGAATGTGTCTGAAACTGCGTTGCCATGGTAATGGCACATTGTGGCAATAAGTCAGGGACGTGTTGGGGTGGGGGTATTAATCATCTTCAGTGATATTTCTAGTTATACCTTGTTAATGTCAGTGATCATGTTAATATGGTTTACTCCAGTGCAGGGACACAAATTTTGTATTTTGCTGGTGTATTGTACATTTTATTTGAATACTGTACTCAGATTTTTTTCAATACTTCTAAACCTGTGTTTTTTTATCTGCACATGAATGCGAACTCTATGAAAGATTTCATTCATAGAATGTTTAATTTTCAACATTTTCATTTCATTTCATTTCATTTTTATTATTTCCAAACATGTAAACAGAAATCAGTACAATTAAATGGCATGGTTAAACGATACAAATTTCAAAGTGAACACAAGTTACAATATATACTAATCATAATGCACGTAAATGTATTTGTATAAGTATCAATATGTAATTACTTTTTCGTCATATTTTAAATTTGTATCAAATCAACAATGTAAATATGAATAAAGAATCATAATAAAAAACAAATCAATAACAGAAACAAAGCTTAACCTCGTGTCAAAATTTGGAACAAAAATTGGAAATACATTTTCTGATTCTTGAAGACATTTGCAATATTTGTAATGATAATATATGGTTATCCATATTATCTTTACCCCACCATGGAAGCAGGATCAAGTATTGATCAATATTTTTCGTTCCTCATCTGTCTTTTATCTCATCAGAAATTCTGAGCGTCGATCCGTGCCTGCCCAATCCGTGCTCCAACAATGGAACATGTGAACGTAAGCGGGAACGTGGTTCGCTGTCCTACATGTGCAAGTGCCCAGCCGGATGGACTGGACAACTCTGTGACGAACGTAAGATGGAGTATTTCATTTTTAATCAAGTGTGATTGGTTTTTACTGTGTGCGGCCTGTCACCACAAAATAAATTATAAATTGCAATGGTAGTTTCTTACAAATCTGCAAAATAATTGACTTGGATTGAAATGTTGATTTTGGAATTTAAAGATTTTCTATAAGGTCATAAATATGTCTGTCGTCTGTCCGAATTTGAAGGTTTGAAGTGATTCAGAAGTATGATTTTTCTCGAATTATCTTGACCATGGTTTGCTAGAGCTTGATCAATTTGCCAGAGTCGTCTTAAGTTTGTTTACGTACAGAACATGAACATACCAATAGTTCATTACTCTCATGTCCCAATAGAAATTAATCTTATAGAAAGCCACACAACAAATTTGCCTGTCACAAGGCATACTGGTGGTAGTTCTTTTAAAATTGATCAATAATTGACAACAAAATTTTCACAGAAGAATCCTTGCATAGTTTACTTGATTCTAGAATAGTTTCAGCTCAAGTTGAGGACTACCCCCAATCATGTCATTTATCTTTAATAAACAACTACTCTACTTCTTTTGTTTATAAAATACATAAAGTCCTTGCAAAATTCTTACAAGATCCACATTATATCAATTACTAATGAATGAATATCAACATTTGAATCATGTTCAGAGTCACGCTGCTATACTGTGGCTGATATATGAACCTTTTATGTGTTTTAATTGTGGTGTTCAATCATCTTTTTTATTTTGTATTCACCAGCTGGTCTGACCCTCATGAATGACCGCGACTACCGCGGGGAACTCGAGCGTCTGAGTGCCAACCAGTCGTGGGCGTCGTGGGTGATCCTCGCCAGCTGCGTCCTCCTGGTCGTCATCGTCATGATTCTCCTCGTCGGTCTGGCCTGCCTCCTACCCCGCTTCAGGACAATACGTGGAAAGTCGCAGTCAGACAAAGCTGCGCTAATTTATTAACGAGACCGTTTGCTATTGGTTCTCTGTATAACGATATTTAACTTTCATACGCATAGAGAATGTAAAACAGATAGAATCGCAGCGATGCATTTACTCTTATATGACTACTCGGATTTGTTATTTCAACAATGAAGAGTAATCCCCCCTGAAAATTGTAGATTATTAGTAGTTACCTTATTGCGTAGATTGAATGTGTGAATGATATCAATGTCGTCTTATTCTGGTAGATTCTATAACATAAAATATGGTGGATGATATTTGTGGCAGGAATATATATGATTGACATCATGTTAATGACTGTAACTGAAATCGTGGACATACATACCTCGTTGTGTATGATTTATGCACTATATACGTTTGTCTTTTGATAGCAGCTGTAGTCTGTAATTGTGATCAATAATGTTTACTGTCTGAACACTTGTGGTGTGATTGACTTGACAATCTTTTCTGTATTTCAGGAAATTAATCGCATTCTGTTTTTTTTTACATGTATATTATTTTGAATTGTGAATACCACATATGACAGAACAGAAGTTTTTGTTGCAATTTTAAACCACTTATCTTTCATCAAATCGTTATCTTGAAAATCTTAGTCATTCAGGGCATGTATATGAGATTATTGCATATTCCATCATTCTTTACATTTGGGTAAGGGAATTTTGTGCAACTCGTCTTTTTTATCTGATTTTCAGAATATTTACAGCAAGATTTGATTGTACATATTCATGTGTATGGATGTAAGTGTATTGCAAATAACTTCACATTTTAGTCAGATTCTAGTTAAATTTGGCTATTTCTTCTAATATGATTCACATAGAACATATTCAGATAGTCAACTGTCAGACATATTCTTTCAAGTTCTGATCACCTCTGTACTGGTGTATTAGTGCATCGGCTTCCTAAACACGGGTCACTATTACCATTGCTAATACATGGCATCAGTGGCCTTTGTACAGTAAGCAGACGAGTGGTAGTTTGCAATGTTTGATAGTGACCAACAACATTTTGTAACCTTATATTGTGCTTCCAAAAAGGAATTTTATGCTTGAAGTATAAAATTTGTATCAAAGAATTCTATGCAAATGCGATTTCTGCAGTTCTTAATCAAGATATATATTGCAATCAATCTTTGTGTGTTGTTTGTATTTTCATTCATGGATTATGTTTGATATGCAATGTTTACAATGGAAATATTTTGAAGGTATACTCTTTAAAATTTCCGCTTTTATAATGAGTTTTATCACATCTAATTTTTTATCAAATCTGACTTTATACAAATATATAGAATTAAAGTAGATAATCATACGCTATATATATTTTTATATATGTTAGTTTCGCACGTTTTTTTCTTCTTTTATTTACTGCACTTTTATTCAAGACATCAATAAATTCTTGACTTTGAATTGAAAGAAAAAAATCAATGTCTTGTGTGTGTGTGTGTGTGTGTATGTTATATAGCGTAAAAGTTATCTTGGAACATGGTAATGGTGTGAGAAAATCTCAAGGTTATATTTATGTAACATTTAATAATAAACTTAACATTGAGAAAGTAAATGAATGATCACTATTTCGTATATACATGCTGTAGGTGTGGATACCTTTATTAACAAATGATAATAATGCTAATAGTAATAATAATGTCTTATTTACCCGGGGTAGCCACTTCAGTCAAATAGACTCCTTTCCCAGCAGTCCCTGCATAACATAAATGTTTATTAGTGAATCCCTATTTTACACGATGATGCAAGTTAATAGACACAACAAAAAAGTAACTAACCCCTTTTTCAAAATACCATAACTTTTTAAAGAAATGGTTGGAACAAAATAATTTGGCAAGAGTGTTCCTGCACTGATTAACCAATTTCTTTGTGAAAATGTGATTGATCCATCGAGTCATGCATAGGTGAGCACGTATTAAAGGCAAAAATGCCACTTTTCAAAAGTCACAAGGGTCGTTTTGAGGTATGTGCGATGCAGGATTTTGACAAATTCTGTTTCTGTTGAATGATTTAGTGCTATTTATTGACCCCCTTACACTTCTTTTGGTTCTTTTTGCATATTTTGTGCATCAGTGAGCTCAATTTAAACATTTCCATCCTTCCTCAATTTTGAAATTGTAAAATCTATGAAGTTTATTGAAAAAAATTGAAATATGATATTTTCAGCAAAATGTATCTTAACATGTTGTGCGAACATAAGAGGTTGTAACCATGTCATGGTTCAGTGAGCACACTATAAATAAAGCAAAAAATACCATTATTTACCATTATTTTGACATGAGATGACTCGTGTGACTTTTGAAAAGTGGCATTTTTGCCTTTAATTGCATGCTCATTCATGCATGGTTTGACGAACTAATCTTATTTTCACACAGAGGTTAGTGAGTGTAGGAATGTTTTTGCCAAATTATTTTGCTAAAACTTATTTGTTTAAAAGATTGTAGTTGTTAGAAAAAGGGGGGTAGTTACTTTGTTTGTTGTGTGTATTTTGGGCAATTTTCTACCCATCCTGAAAAATTTGTAGGCTGTACACTGATAGGAGCGGAATCCAGTTAATTGGGGATTTTAACTGGTCTGAAATATACAGTGTGTGGGTTTAGTGTTTTTTATCTGTCTCTCTATGTGTGTGCGTGTGTATTTTCGTTTGTGTTTGTGTATGTGTTCGTTATTCTTCAACATCTATAGTAGATGGGGTGCATTTTAAGATAGAGTGAATATATTGGATTCTGATACAAATGACACTTTTGGGTAGGTGGAGAGGGGAAAACAGTTTTTATCATCAAGATGTGAATGTGTGTATTTGTGTGTCTGTCTTTCTGTGTTTCTCTGTGTGCCTGCGTCTGTTTATGTGTCATTCTTCAACATCTGAAGTAGATGCGTATTGTAAGATTGGGGGGAATATATTGGATTCTGGTACAAATGGCACTTTTATTGGTGGATGGGACAGAAACTATAGTTTAACAAGGTGTGTGTGTGTGTGTGTGTGTGTGTGTGTGTGTGTGTGTGTGTGTGTGTGTGTGTGTGTGTGTGTGTGTGTGTGTGTGTGTGTGTGTGTGTGTGTGTGTGTGTGTGTGTGTGTGTGTGTGTGTGTGTGTGTGTGTGTGTGTGTGTGTGTGTGTGTGTGTGTGTGTGTGTGTGTGTGTGTGTGTGTGTGTGTGTGTGTGTGTGTGTGTGTGTGTGTGTGTGTGTGTGTGTGTGTGTGTGTGTGTGTGAGTGAAATTATGTGTGGATGTGTGTGCGCATAGGTAAGATATTAATATGTGGCACAATCAGGCCTACAACAGGATTTCCGCGTTTGTCAACACCAGTAAAATCGAAGAGTGAGATAGCATGGAAGAAAATAACACTCGAAAAAGGGGCAAGGGCACAAACCGCATGTGCTCTAGGCTTTAGACTCAAAGGTTAACCCAAGCATTTGAGAAACGGGAGGGGAGGGGCAATGATCTACCTACGATTAAGACGGAAGTTATTCATGAACACCAACTGTAATACTGAACTTGAATAATTAAAAAGAAATGATTTATTTCTGGGTCTGCAAACAGAACGTCACACGTTGACTCCAGCGTATCGCCAGATATAAGAGAATAACCAAAAGAGATGATAATTAAGCATACCCATAGATATTAATAGTCACTTTGCTTTCAAAGTTCTTTTCAACCCATACATACTCACAGAAGGCCTACACACAATGCACGCAATTCACGCATACACACACACACACACACACACACACACACACACACACACACACACACACACACACACACACACACACACACACACACACACACACACACACACACACACACACACACACACACACACACACACACACACACACACACACACGGTGTGTGTGGTGGTTGTTGGGTGTGTTATGCGTAATGCGTGATGTGTGTACTTCTGTGGAGTATGTATGGGTTGAAAAGAAATCTGGAAAGCAAAGGACTATAATATCTATGCGTTGCTTCACATCTCTTTTGGTTATTTCTTATAATCTGGCGATACGCTGGATACCGTGTGACGTTCTGTTTGCAGACCGAATAAATCATTCTTTTAATTATCCAGTTCAAGTATGTACGTGGGTGTTCGATGAATAAATTCCGTTTATCGTATGTTAGATCATTGCCTCCCTCCCGTTTACTCAAACATGTGGTTTAACTTGAGTTCAAGCCTTAGAAGACATGCGTTTTGCTTGCCACTTTTTCGAGTGTTTTTCTTCCATGCTATCCACTCTTCCATTTTACTGTTGACAACGCGATCCTGTTGTAGGCTGTTGTCATATTAATATTACTTATGCCACACAATCACACAAAACTTTTCATCAAACAAGACACCCAGACCACGATACCAGAACATAACAACATACGACCAGACACGCACCACCACAGACACACACCTACAACCAAGACACCACAACACACACACGACAAACACCACACCAAAACACCACCCACACCAACACACACACACTGTTCACTTAGCTTTCTGTTCATACATAAGTCCATTTGTACCAGATCATATTTCCCATCTTACATACGCTTACTTCAGATGTGATAATACACCCAGAGCAGCCAGTGACAGAAAGAGACAATTCACACTTCATATCTTGTGATAAAAACTGTTTTGCCTCTCCACCTTACCCAAAGTGTAATTGTATCGATCCATATATTCACTCTATCTTAATGACCCCTCTATATAGATGTTGAGAATAAACGAACACATACAAACACAACGATAAATACAACAACACATAAGAGACAGATAAAAACACTAACCACACTAATTGACCAGTTAAAATCCCTTACATGATTCCGTCCTCATCGTGTAACAGCCTACAAATTTTTCAGTCATGGTAGAAAAATTGCCAATACACACAAAAACAGGTATATCCCCCTTTTTCTAAAACTACAATCTTTTAATCAATAAGTTTAAGCAAAATTATTTGAGCAAACATGCCTACACTCATACTCTGTGTGAAAATAGATTATTTCGTCAAACCGATGCTGAATGAGCTGCAATTAGAAAATCCTTTTCAAATCCGATTATTCATGTCAAATCATTGTAAATAATGTATTTTTGCTTCTATTATATAGTTGCTCAACTGAACATGAAATGCGTTACAACTTTATGTTCGCAAACATGTTAAGATAATTTGCTGAAATCATATTTAAATTTTTTTAATAAAATCATATATTTCATTTCAAATTTGAGGAAGGATGGAAATGTTTAAATGAGGTCACTTGATCAACAAAATATGCAAAAGAACAAAGAGTGTAGGGGGTTCTAAATAACTAAAATCATTTCAACAAAAAGATTTGTCAATACTGCAATCGCAATACCTAAAACGGACCCTTGGACTTTGTGAAAGTGATTTTTGCTTTAATACGTAGCTCACTATGCTATGTCGATGACATACATTTTACAAAGCAATTGGTTATCAGTGCAGAACCTCTTGCATATTATTTTGTTCAACCATTCTTTAAAAGTTATGGGTATTTGAAAAGCTTAGTTCTTTTTTTTGTGTCTATTATTGACTCATGTGTAAAATTGGTTCTAATAAAATTTATGTTAGCATGGACTTCTGGAAAGGAGTCTATTTGTGAAGGCTAACCGGGTAACAGATTCATTATACTATCATTATATCTATTGTTAATAAATTTCCCCACACATATAGTATTATACAATATTATATTCTTTACTTTCTCAATGTTAAGTTTATTTAAATTTCATAAATATTTAACCTCGGTTTCTCACACCATTACATGTTCAAGGTAACTTTTACGCTAGTTAACTACACACCACACACACACAACTTGATTTTTTGTCTTTCCTTCAAGTCACGATTTATTGTTTGATAAAGTGCAGTAATAAGAGAAAAACGTTTGCGAAATAATATATAAAAATTAATTATACGTATGATATCTATTATTTATCTATTGTATAATCAGTTTCATAAAAAATTAGATGTGATAACTCATTATAAAAGCGGCTTTAAGAGTATACTAAATATTTCATGCTGTATAATTGCATATTCTAAACATATCCTGAATGAAAAACAAACACCAGATTGATTGCGTAATATCTTGATTAAGATAGAACGATTTGAATATAATTATCTCC
>JZLH01S0258648.1:40999-51281 GCA_001188425.1 Eucidaris tribuloides | reverse complement strand
GCCCAAAGGCATTAACAGTAAATATTCTCTAATTAGAGAAATATTGACTTATTTGATATTTGCACTGAACAGACTGACAGAAGGATAAAAAAATATCACACTACTTTGATTTCATGTGAAAAGAACCAACGGTTTTCAAGTTATAGGGAATTAAAGGTTCACACCCTTCTGCCAGGCACGTTTGCTAGGGCCCTTCTGCCGGACAAGCGATTGCGATGAATGGGGGGGGGGGGACTGAAGGTCGTGCACTCTATCAAGTTCAGGAATCAAGCCCAGATGATGTCCACAGCTGGTGTCTGAATTCTGGACCACCCTCACTCAGATTACTTAAGCAAATGCAGTTTTCAAACAGTGATTACACCGATACGTTATCTGTCGAAAAGTACAGGACATACTGACTGAACATATATTTCAGCATCTTCCTTCAGCTAGATCAAATCTAGGCAAAAATGGTTTCAGTGTGCACATGAAGAACTCAAGAACACAGAGACAGTATGGATTCAGTGACTCCAAAATATATATATATATTTTTGTTTGGACAAATCCAACATCAAGTATTTGAGCAAATGTTCAAAACTTTAAATAAATCTTTATGTAGCCCTTAACAGATGGCAACTTTGGTTAAATTTGTGGTGATAACCAAAACAACTTGCCATTGATTTTGAACATAAGTTTTCAAAATTTTCATTTTTTTACAGCCATAACACCTTTTACAGGGTGCTGGGCCAATTGCATTGATAGCACAGAAAATGGAAATTTGCAAATATGTAATAATTCATTGGCAAGCAAAGAGTTGTTCTGAAATGACATCATAAGACTTTCTGTAATTATAAGTACACTTGCCATCTCCAAAAGGTAGACATAAATATTTACTCAAATTTTGGAAAAACAATATGTCTGAACCAGTTGGGGACTAAGAACGAGATATCTCGGGTTCAGGTCTATGGAAAATGTGTGTTATAGCAAAATCAAATCGTCTCCAACAGGTTACATGATTTAACCAAATGTGCTGAAACTTTTCAATGTTAGATTGATAAAACCATTTTGGATTAACTGAATTACTGTATATGCCATATATTTCATGTACATATATTTTCACAATTTTGCTTCAGGACAGGTAATTCGCAAAAGTTTATTTTCAAAATTTTACTGCATTTGCAATCACTTTGTACATGATATCACAAAGTGAAAATTGCTTGCATTCGTTCAAAGGTGAAATTAGAGAAAATAAAACCACCACGAAATATCCAGTGTATACAGTAATTCATGTCTGGAAAAACTTCTTCATACTGAACATTCTGTCATCTATACAAAATCAAGATCACCACATTACAAATAATCCACGAAGACAGAAAACAAAGACAGAGTCCCATAGAATTACAAGCATTGCTAATATATATTTGTTTTTTATTTCATAATAGTAAGTGCACCCATATTGTTCTGTTTAATTAGTTCAGCGAAACATCATCCCGACAAACACAAACAAAAAAAATAATAATTATTATAAATTCAACAGAAATATCAAGCAGGACTATATTCATTTAAGTCACAAAAAAGTAGCCAAAAAAAAAAATCCATTTACATGTATACATGATTAGGCCTTAGTGGTATACAAGACATATGCACAATTGCAAGAGTATGAAAACATTAAATTATAATCAATTCTAATTGTATTGCAAATATTGAGATCAAAACAAAAATACTTTAAAATTTTTTGTATCTAGCTAAAGCGAATACACTGATGTATGTTTCTTCAAGGTAACATTATTGATACCTAATAATAACAATATACTGTACTTAAAAGCAAAGTAGTCACGAAAAAAATACAGGTAAATGGTTGATGTACAAAGTGAAATTCATACAGATAAATAATTTCAACTGGAGCAATAAAAAAATGGGAATATCTCGAACATTTTACAAATATACTTTATAGGGATTTCATTTATTGCCTCTACTGCAAAAATGTTAAGAATGGGCCTGTATTTACAAATTTTTTATCTCAAATTTGGCATTTAAATTTGTGGTTATCCCTGCAATCACCAATTTAAGGTGTTCCTGTATGCAAGGATTTTCCATGGCATAAAGCATGCAGGAAAAGTGTAAAGTGTTTGTCATGATAAAATGTTTTAAACAGAAAAAAGACAATTTGTAAAAACATTCATATGCTGTGGGGGGACCAAAGTCTTTGATATCCATACATATACTTTTGCCAAATTATGACTGCATAATGAATAAATTTACCAAACTGACATCTATAAAGTAATATTAATTAATGAGACTGTATTGAATTCCTCTAAAATGACACAAACATTATAAAATGTAGCTGAGCTCTTCTATATTTCATCTCAGTTTTTATTACTCTAATGTTACAGTCTTATCAATAAAAGTAGGGTATATTGCATCAATTAAAAGAAAAAAAGAGGTTCAGTTAACCCGTTGCCTCCGAGATTCTGAAGAGTTAACACAGGCCGCATCCGGTTCCCATAGCCAATGGGTTAAATATCTGAACTACTGACTATTTTTCTATCATTTTACATAACTATGTCCAACCAAGGGAAAATGGCTTTAATGGAGTACAGTTAACCATTTCTTACATTGCTAAAGGACAGATTCAAAGTTTTCAAAACATTTCCTTCATGTCATTTCTTAAAGCTTTTATTGTACTTGCCGTTTTCAAATATAAGAATCTCACAAGCCAATTATGATTCAATAAGCATGAATAAAAAAACATTTAATTTTTCAGTGCAAATAACTAAATTATAGCTTCTTCTATTGCAAAATAAGTTGTAAAACATACAAAAAATTTCCAATGTCTGTAAATGAGTTCCATAATTGAACTAGCAATTTACTATATGTATTCTACACACGATTTCAGATATCGTACGTTTTGTAGCCGACTTGTAATTACTGAACGTAAAAATCCTTGCTATGTGACAAGTACAATTTTATCTGTATCTGTGTTTATAAAATCAATGTACAGTTATGAAAGAGCAGAATAAAATAGATACACTTTGACAATCCACAATGTATAAAGAATTGTCAAGACACGTATAAAATAACATTAAATTCCACTGAAAATACTGAAATAATTCTGAAAATATTGATACTCCAGTTTTGAATAATACAAGGCACTTTTTGTAGGAAAAAAAGAAACATACAAGAGAACAAATGCATAAAGATGTCCCTACACTGATCTGTTTTAACACTCAATGCATTAAATAATTTAAATTTACCAAGTGAAAATGTCATAATTTACTGGCAATTCTGCAAATTGTACATTTCACAGTCAAAGCATCACTAGATGTAAATCTACTGTACATACTATGAAAGCAACATATATGAACGCGTATCCTATATGCCTACAGATGAATTAAAGCTGTTTGCTAGATATGTTCAATGTGAAAAATACTTCCGTGTTATGAGAAGTATCTTAATTTGATAGCTGATTCAGGCAGAACTATTCCTTTAAACATGATAAATCTTTTGATTTTATGATGAGGCGTAGCAACAATGAAGAAAAAATGTAGCTGAGGATTTGTGAAAAACCATGACATGGTCCTGAAACTTTACACACATAAAAAAGCAACAAATATGCTGAAAAATATGCACAAAAATCAATATCTTCCATGATACACTAACACAGCAAAGATGTTTTTGAAGCCTATGATACATTTTGCTTCAGATTTGCCATTTTATGCTGCCCACGGATAGTTTTTGACTTCCTGTCTAACAGAGATTTATCTTGTATCTTCTAAAACAAAAACAGAACTGACATGCATTTCCTTTTTATGGAAGAACATTTGTGAACACAACTGGCAGTGACATCACATTAGGCAGAATAAGAACGAAGTTCAATGAAACCATCACCATTGAAGACAATGATTTGGTACAATGATAATCTCACAGTTTGTTGAAGTTTCATTTGTACAAATATATCAGATCATAACTGTAATTATATAGTGCAGAAGAAAAGTTTGCATGTATACGTATTATTTCTGTATGTTCCAAATAAATGTTAGTTTTTGCCAATAATTTCAATTGGCCTACCAAGTCTACCAATTCACTTCAAGTGATTGTTCTGTATTTCAGTCAACTGATCATGACATAACTGTATAGACTGTATATTGTTCATAGATATTTTTGCAATTTGATTTTAAAATGGGTAATTTCCTAAAGTTTATTTTTGCAATTTTAATAGTGTTTTCAATCACTTTGGACAGGCATGTTATTAATATTTTGGCAGTTGGCTAGTCACCAAATTTGTGAAAATAAAACCACTGCCAAATATGCAGGACCCAGTCTTGTCTGTGCACATAACTAACCAATTAATGCTTGTTGGTAGTAGTATAACTTGTCAGCATTAATAAAACACTCTTCTGATTTCACTGTGTAGAACCTACCCAAAAAACTCATATTAGTATCATGCACGATAATATCACAAATTAGGTCAAAGGTGATGGTTTCATTAATATCAATTTAACAAGCATCAATGTTTCCACAGCTTATAGCCACTGATAACACAGTGGTCTGGTATGATATGTTTTCCAATAGTAACTTACCATTCTAATTAACTTTGCTTTCTTGTAAAAACTTTGACAGCATATGGCTAACTTACAGAAAGATTTAACATTTAATTCAAAAATAATTATTCCTCTGTCACTGACATGATATATCTATTTACAAGGTTGATCCACACCACTAAATGTTTTAAGAAAAACAAAGAATATAGCAATATAAAAAATGTCTAGCAACAATCACATTTCTAAGCTGCTGATTCAATTAAATTGTCAACTAAAAATAACACTAGTTAAAACATTCTGCATAGGTCATAGTTTTGTAATTATCACCTTTCTGAACACAGTAAAATATTAGTGTTCTATATTTGCCATTTTTTTTTCATAACTTAAGCATTTTTGGTAAACACAATAATGCATTCCCATATTATACAAATGAGCAATACAAACAACATTTAGAGAGATAATAATATACATTATAATTTATGGTGGTAAAATTAATTTAACAGTACTGTTAATCAAGTAACAGATCACAAAAATGTAATCCAGAGTCAGATGGTCTACAATGCTACTCTCATCGAAAATACATAGGACATAAATTGAGCACGTTTGCGAAGATATATATAAAAGATACAGAAAAAATGCATATGGCACACATATATTTGTCATTTTTAAAGATAGTTTTGACATGCAAATACTACTCTTGATCTAATCACATTTTTCTAGAAAAAAAAATATGCAAGTTATCTAATTTGACTATCAAAATAACATCATAAACTTAATCATAATTATCTATAAATACAGAGACTCAACCCAAACACCTCTTAAGGGAGATTTTCTCCACCCGAACCCTAGCAAACGGGAGACTCTAGCACTCAGTGCGAAAAGCATGAATTCTTAACGGCCAGAGGCAATCTTCGGGTTTAGAAGCTTTCTGGTGCATTCGTTAGGCTTATTTTAACATATGACAACACTAATGAGGCAAATCCGATGATCAGATTCAGTCTTCTTTTCAAAAGGTGTAACCGGAGAAAAAAGGGAAACACAGCTAGGCGGGAGAAATTAAAACTAGGGAGGCGGGCGAGATTTTGTGAAAATGGAGCCAAGCGGGGAATCTCCCCACTGAAACGGGAGAGTTGGAGTCTCTGTAATACATAACTAAGATACAAAAGCTTAGTGTGCTAAGTTTTGTCTGTATTACCAGCCCCCCCCCCCAGACCAATCTAAAGATGAAATGACTGGATTTGCCCAGTGACTTATTCAGCAATAGCCTAATTGTAGAATCACATATATACCAAGTCTTATTTCTCGACAAGGGCTTACCAATTTTGTTAACTTTTTGCCTAAAAGAAAAATTGAGTAGCCTATATTAATGTCATATTTTTCTGATAAAAAATAGCTTTAAAGTCCCCTTTTAGAAAGTCCAATACATAATTCAGGGTCATAATTTGGCTGGTTGTCACATTGTGTGTAACAAAAAATAATCTGAAATGATGAGAACCTTATGAAATTTAAAGAATTTTATCAAATATACTCTAAATACAGATCAGGAAACTGATGTAATATTGTCTGAATTAAGTTACTTTACCATCCAAGCTATGAAACATTTATACTGATGCTACTTTAAAAAAAATGCAGCTAAAACAAACATAATAATACAAAAGTCAGTTGTCATAATTGTGAGTATTTAAATATATTTTTCATACAATAATAAAAAGAAATCACAAAATACCTAATTATCAAACAGTAAAATGGCATTAACTAGAATAAATCAAATTGTAACACAGATAACAGAAGCAAGGCATTAGACACAGGTTTTGATAAACTCTATTGGCTAAAATTAGGATTGAATTATCTCACAAGAATACCTTGCAAGATATTGTCCACTGTGAAGAAAAAATGGAAGGACACTCATTTTAATGTTTTATAACATACGTGCCCATGAGCAAAGTCAACTTTGCAACATCTGTACATCTATCAGGTACTTGCGGTTCATCAACGACCAAAAATTCCCCTCAAATTATGCCAGTCACTGACAACATCCTACTGGAAAATGGACTCTCCCAAAAAGGATCACCAGCATAATGTGCAGATGGAACAAACCATTTGCATTTTAGGTGTTGCCCAGTGATTTCTTGTGTATCTAACCGGTACTCACATGATCAACAGAAGACCGTTCCCTCAATTTATGTCAATGACTCACCGTTCCCTACATGGAAAATGGACTCTTCCCAAATGGACAGCAGAAGGTGTGCAGTTGGACTGGACCATTTAAATTTGAGGCATTTTCCTGCATATCTTGTAGTACTTGTAGTATAACAACAACAAAATCCTGCCCAACTGTGCTAGTCACTGACACTCCCAATTTGGAAAATGGATCCTTCCAAAATGAACAGCGGCATGTGAGCTGTTTGAACAGACCATTCAAATTCAAGAAATTGTCTGCATATTTAACAAGCACCTGTAACACATCAATGATACAAATTTCCTGTCAAATCATGCTAGTTACCAACAACTCCCAATTGGAAAATGGACTCTTCCCAACGGAAATACCTATATGTGCACAGTTGGAACAGACTATTTCAATTTGAGGTTTTTTTTCTGCCTATCTAACAAGTACTTGTACGACACCAGTGACAACAAATTCCTGTCAAGTCATGCTAGTCATTGACAACTCCGAACTGGAAAATGGACTATTCCAAAAATGAATATCAACATGCAGAGTTGGAACAGACCAATTGAATTTGATGGGTTTTCCTGCATATCTACTTCAATGACAAAAAATTCCAGTAAAATCATGCTAGTCACTAACTCCCAACTGAAACACCAGTGTGTGCACAGTTGGAACAGACCATTTGAATTTGAGAAGGGATTTTCCAAAAATAAAATCCACTGCAGTCTCCTTGCTTCTGGATTTTTAACCTTTTCAGTACCATTGTGACAAAACCTTTACAGGCTTTACATGTAATGCTCCAAGTGTGGTAGTGAAAGGTTTTAAAACCTATTCTGGTTGCACGATGAGTGTCTCCTTTTTATTTCGCAGGACGTCGAAAAACCTCATTAGTTGAAGAGTTTGACGAAGCAGGCGTGACAGTAGGCCTTGCCGTTCTGTTCCTTGAAGGTGCCCTTGTTGAGCTGCTTGAGGCAGTAGTCGCAGACGAAGTGCTCCGGGTGGAATTTGCGCTGCATGGCGGTGATGCAGCGACCCGTGATCGGCTTGTTGCAGCCGGCGCAGAGCGAGCCGCGGACGGCGTGGTAGTGGATCTCGCAGTACGGGACACCGTCGTGGTCGAAGAAGTCGCCCTTGTTGAACGGCACGCGACAGTCCTAGATGGATGAATGGGAGGTGGGGGAAAGTATGTGAGGCCATAAGTTTACCATTGGTAACAAATACCCAAAATAAGTAGAAATATGAAAACATTCTTTTGCTACTAAAAAAAAGGTATGAAATGAAACGAAAAATAAAACCCTTTCTATAATAACTGTAACCGGACTGTCAACTGAGAGGATCTACGCCCTTGTTCAGGATCGGCAGGCGTGACACAGCATCACAGGAGTCACGAGCTGTCAGACGTGACAGGAACGAACCAACCAACCAACCGAACCAACTAACTAGAGAGTAAAAGAATTGGTGAATTGTTTCTCGATATGTAATAAATACCCCCCAAAAGCGGAATTTGTATTATTTTTTTGTTCTTTTTTTACATAATCATCCAAAGTAATGTCCCCATAAGTGGAAAGAGGTGATTTGAGCCAAGCCATCATCTAAAATACTTCAGCCTTGGGGTTTTCTTTTCTTTTAAAATAACAAATAGTGGAAAACAAAATCATAATTTTGTATTCATTACCTTTTCCACCATTTTTTGCCACATTATCAAATGACCATATCTCATTTCTCTTTTTTTTTAACTTCAATAATATATATCACTCGATTTGAACCTACCAACATTGGTAGGTAAGAACAATAAATAATGACAATGTAGTGTGCTTTCTAATTTATGACACCAAGAATATCGTGCTGCAACAAATTTTTTTATTAGCCATAAAATTTAAATGGCCCTGACTTATCTTGTTGCAATGGTTACCCCTGCAAATTAAGTACCAGTACAAGTGTGCAATGAATAGTTACCTCGCTGATTACAGCACTACCGCACATATGTGCTGTTGTCGCAGTGCGGTATTCTCGGTGTTTGTTAACTTAATATGTTTAACTTGAAAAGTTAACATTTGATGAAGCTCAGTGGTACTTACCTGACAGACAAAGCACTCAGGGTGCCACTGTGCATTCAGAGCTGTTATGAAGTTCTCCATAATGGCCCTGTTGCAGCCTCCACAGCGAGGCGCAAACATGTCAAAGTAGTCCTCGCGACAGTACGGCCGACCGTTTTTCTCGTGGAAGCCATCATCGCCAAAAGTCTTGCCGCACTGGGCGCAGAAGAAATGTTCAGGATGCCAAGTCTTGTAGAGGGCAGTCACACATTTCTGGAGTGTTAAAAATGAAAGAAACAGGAAAGAGTGAAAAGTGAGAGAATGAATACAATCCATATTTTCTATTTTTTATAATTAATTTTGCAAATTTATGCATGAAAGCATATTTTTCCCTATAACTCACTTAAAACTATTTTTGGTAAATGTGATTTTTCTGGCATGACAAAAATTTGTCTCATCAACCAAAACTATACTGTGACTTTAAAGGGCAGTGACGTGATTGGGAGAAATAAAAAAATGCCTCTAAAACTAAATTGGTAGAAAGATATACCAGTTTATACACCACCTAGAAAGTATCTCATTGTTGGAAGAATTTGTCTGAATCAAGCATGAACATACCATTACTTAATTTCTCTT
Organism: Eucidaris tribuloides; assembly: GCA_001188425.1. Lineage (NCBI taxonomy): Eukaryota > Metazoa > Echinodermata > Echinoidea > Cidaroida > Cidaridae > Eucidaris > Eucidaris tribuloides. Next base: position 41,922 of record JZLH01S0258648.1, on the reverse strand, counting down.
GTGCCCCAAGAGAAATAAATCCCATAGAAAGATAGCATACTCATGGTAGTCTTTCAAATGAGTCAACTTTTGACTTCTAATTGTTCACAGTAAAATCCTCACGTGGTTTACTTGATTCTAGAATGATTTTACCCAAGTTGAAGACTGCCCCTAATTATGTCATTTACCTTTAACCCTTTGAATGCAAATGTTGCAATTTTGTAATTTTGCACATTCGTACAATGAAATTCAATAATCATAATAATTAGTTTTCTCTGCTACATTTGTACTAGAAAAACTAACAAATGACCATAATGCTTAAGTAACATCTATAAATAATTACCATGATCAATGGTGCAATGGGGAAAGCAAGTTTTAAAGAAAATATCAAAATAACAATCATCATTATAATTCCCTCAGAATTAATTCAGCGTACAATGAGTTAATGCATACATGAAAGCAAATTGATATAATACATCCCGATATCCAGTAATAGTGTACATTTGTATCTCATCTGAAAGTTATTCAACGATGATTTGAATGATTAAGTACAATTCAGAATCAATTCCACTTTCAATAGCATCTCTTTGCCTGACCTACTAGCTATAATTGGCCACTTGTAGGTAGAGAAACTACAATTATGGTTTCTCTTTGTGACTCCCACCCACATGGCAAATGCTAGATTGCATATTGTTACAAAAAAAAATGTATATTTACACACCAACTTACCTACTTCCTGTATTTATGTAAAATATCTATCCATTTATCTATCTAGATATCTATCTACTTCTATCCAACTTTTCTCAATTAGCTGATCCACTCTTCATACATTATTTATATCATATTAACTTTATATCAATCTATGTATCTATGTACGTACATGTATGTATGCATGTATGTATGTATGATGTATGATGTATGTATGTATGTATGTATGTATGTAT
>JZLH01S0258648.1:9060-32546 GCA_001188425.1 Eucidaris tribuloides | reverse complement strand
CACTCACTTTGTATATAGATACATGTATATCAGGAAGTGGAAACTTTCACAGTTGTTTGGTTGCAAAATTCTTAACAAAACTACCATGAAATATTCAACGTATACAGCACAAGTTGAAATTTTGAAAACATTAAGTATAAAGATATTGTATTCTTTATAATATTGTTTGCTTGTATTAATTGAAATTCTTCTTATTTTTGAAGAATGTCAGTTACCTATATTTGCCTTTATTTTCACTTGGTATTCACAGTAAGCGTAATTTGGCCATTGGCTGCAAGTCATGTTTTTTGGAAAAACCATGTATCTTTTGTTTTTATTCTTGTTCTTTTCATTTTATTATTACAAAGTAAAGGTAGTACTGTAACACACTACTACTGATGTACCTCGCCGGGCCTAGACCAGACCACGAAATTATCACCGGTGGGAAAATTGGCAGAGCTCCATCAAGAAAGCACTAAACACTGTCTCACCAACCTGATTTGGATCGTCGAGGCAATACCAGAACACGTATTTGTTGATTTTCAGGGATCGGTACTCGTACAGTAGTAGCACAATATCACATCATTAAGAACAGTAGTACATTAGCTGAACTACAGTATCACAACAGTACCAGTACGGTACACTGTTAAGGCCACCAGAGAGCCACCGATCCAATACATTGCACCACCGGTGCTCTACCAACGTTACCAAAGCCATATCGTACCCGAGTACTAGCACTGTGCTATCGTTATAGTCCTGTTGCTTGCTCTGGCAGGGCAACTGCAGAACTATTTTGAGTTTTTTAGGGGGAGGCATCATGGCTCAGTGGATAAGACTTTGGTTTCTCGACCTAGAGGTCCATGGTTCAAATCCACGCCGGGCCATGGTGGTTGTGTCCTTGGGTAAGGCACCTTATCCCCATTACCCCGTCCCTCGGATAGGATGTAAAGCTGGAGGTCCCATGTTGAGACAGAAACACATCAGCATGTAAAAGAACCCATGCACCTCATTGAAAAGAGAAGGGTGAAAACCCGGTGTTGTGGTCACAAATCCATATGCGGGAATTTGACCTGAGCAGACGGACATGCTAAAGCTCTGCTGAATAATCTTGCTTTAGTGACTATTTTCCGCTGATTAAAGTCTCATCAACTGTGCGAACTACCCAAAATATGTTCGAGAGAGTCTGCATACCATATATCGTGATATAGATACTGGCATAGAGGTGAGAAAGTACTTTATTTGATTATACCCATATCTGCAATCTGCTTAGCTGAGCCATGCCAGCTAACATCCGCTCAAATCAAGGGAAGCAACGGAGCGACCCGAATCCTTGGTCGGAAGGAGACGGGGTTCCTGCAAGCCCGGAAAAGACCAATGCTACCGTGGTCGACGATCCATGTAATCCGAACATTGTCTCTGACTCTCTGCCGTCCAGCATTGTGGACACAATAATCGAAGCGTTTGGTGACAAAAAACTTCTCGACAAGTTGATTCCACCGCTTTGACAAGCACTTCACGACAGCTTCATGGCAGAAATAGCACAGCGAGATGAAACAATTCGCCATCTTCAAAGTGAACTTCAAGAAACTCGTACGGAACTTGAAGACCAACAACAGTATTCTCGGCACAACTGCCTGCTCATCCACGGTATCCCTGAAACGACGCAGGAAAACACCGACAAGTTAGTCTGCAATCTAGCCAGGGAAAAAGTTGACCAGGATGTATCACCGCTTGAAATCGACGGTAGTCATCGCATTGGGCAACGGGGGAAGAAGGATGCAAAAGGTAACTCACTTATCCGTCCTATCGTAGTGAAATTTTCGCGATATAACACAAGGTCCCAAATCTACGCTGCTCGCAAAAAGCTCAGAGGAAGTCGGATATACATCCACGAAAATCTCACCAGTAAGCGGCAAGGATGGCTTCATGACGCTAGAAAGAAATACCCAACTCCCCTAAATAAAGTGTGGTCACAAGATGGCAAGATCAAGATCAGAACTCAGGACAATAAACTTTTGACTATCGCATGTGACGAAGACCTAATTCACTACCAAATTCGTCACAAATAATCAGCACAAATGTTTCAGCAGTTGATCTGCAGTGAGTCAGTTTACTTGTGATCTATATCAGCGGAAAAATCCTCGCACATTTCTCATTTTTATTTAACTGAAACCATAATAATACCATTTTTCTTGTCATTGTTCATGTTTAAGTGTTTCTGTGTTTGTGAAATATGAAAATGAGATGTAACATTTGTTTCAACATTATACGGAGGAATCTCCAAACATACATATGTCAATGCGGCAATCGATGTCATTTATCCTGCTGTAATTTTGATATATCTATGGTCAATCCTACCTGGTATTGTTCATTGTGCATTGCAGATAGCCTACCTTTTAACCATATAATTGACGATGTTGAATTCAGTGATACTCTGCGAAACCTTTTTACAACAAATCACGACATAATTACACCTCATCCGGGCAATATGGCCACGGACGTATTCCAGTTGAATGAAGGTGATGAAATACAATGTCCAATTACCAGTGATGATGAGCCATGCTTGTACTACTTTAGTGATTCATTTAATGATAAGAACACAGTAACTGTTGCAAATGCAAAAATAACTGTCAATTGTTCCATTAAAATGCTCAAAGTTTACCCAGCTAAAAATTTAAGATAATGAAAAGTTACTTACAACCAATATAAGCAGCAAGTTTCGGTTATATGCTTTTTCCTGATAACGTGGTTTGATGACGATGTTCTGTCATTTTATAAAGGTCTGATTATACATTTATGGCATAAGAAACTCGTGCTGGTAGAAGTGGTGGTGTAAGTATGTATAGTATCATCTGAGATTCTATTTAGAAGCAAGAAATTTAACTTAACACGGGTGATCAATTGATCGTATTCCAGTTGAAATTGAAACTCTGAAAAAACACAGAACTGTAATAATTTGGAGTATTTCTAAACCACCAATTTTTAATAAATGAATTTTCACTTGCTTTGAGTGACAACGTAATCAAATTGAGATCTGAACATAAAGACTGTTTTTATATGGACTATAATTTTCGACTTGTAAAACAGTCACCCACCGGATACTGAGAACCTGTTTGAATATGTTTGTATACTACTGTTTAGTACCTAACTGGCCAACTAATTACAAAGCCTACCCGTGTTAGCTCTCGTTCGTGGTAGCATGCATGCGATAATATAAGTCTCTCAATCTTCTTCAGATGCAATACTTGCCAGTATTTTGGTATACCGCATAAACGACCATTTTCCGATTTTTGTATTAACACAAAGAACTGTTCGGCTTTCCTCAAAAGCATCATCGTAACAAATTGCCCCAGCATACATATCTCCTCACCTTATGAAGATCTCAAGAAGCCGCAAGAATTCAGTGAAAGTCTATGAATACGAACTAATGTAAATTTGTCCTTATGATGATTCATTAATTTTGGTCAATAATACTTGTAAAAGACACGTTTCAGAGACATCAGCCTAGGAAGAAAAGGAATCTTCCGAAAAAACCTGGAATTAAACTGGGTCATTATAAGCGCTCAACTGATCGAAAAGACAAACTTCTAGCAGGTACCGGTGGGGGGCGAAAATTCGATAATTTACACTGGCAGATAAATGAAGATAGTTACTGATTACGTAATAAGATAGAAATATACACGAAGGTTTCAAATAAGGCATATTTTTGCCAAAAGTTTGGAGATAGTAGATCATGATCTTGGCGTAAGAACATGAATGTGTTAAGATTGAACTTTCTTTGGCAAAAGAGACATAATTTTACCCTCATTTGTATGTAAAAATAATGTAACGAAGTCAGCAGATAATGAAATCGATAGCAGATCGTTTTAATAAGTTGTTTTAGTAACATTGGTAACGATATTTTATCAAATGTACAGACGCGCGTACTGCATTTTTCACAATATTTACCAGCCCGAACCTCAAACTCATTATTTCTCTTCCCCACAAATGAAAGTGAAATTGTTTCCCTGACGGCCAAGCTAAAAGCAAGCTCTTCATCGGGTACAGATGGCCTTAGTTCAAATTTTATCAAACGAATAATCCCATTTATTTCAAAACCTTTTTCACACATCTGTAACAATTCTCTTCTTAGTGGTTGCTTTCCTGAAAACATGAAAAGTAGTAAAGTGATTCCTATTCATAAGAGTGGCGATCCCAACAGCGTAACTAATTATCGTCCAATCTCGCTACTCCCAACTCTCTCCAAAGTACTTGAACGCTTAGTATTTAACAGATTTTACAATTATTTATCAGTTCATCATCTAATAGCCCCACAACAATTCGATTCCGACTGGGATACTCGACTGAGCTTGCATTAGTTCACGCCACTGAGTTACTGAATTCCTTTTGTGAAAGTAAACAGACTTCATTAGCTATTTATATCGACCTTTCTAAGGCATTCGATGCCCTCAATCACGACATTCTAATTCACAAGCTACAAGTTTACGGTGTACGAGGTATTGCTCTTAGCTGGTTTAAAAGCTACTTATGTAACCGTAAGCAATGTGTTAACGTTAATAATACCCATTCAGATTTCTTGACGATTAATACTGGCGTCCCACAAGGAAGTATCCTTGGTCCCCTTTTATTCTTAGTCTATGTCAACGACCTCACTCGCAGTTCGAATCTGGCGTTATTTCTACTATACGCTGATGACACTAATCTATTTTTCTCTGACAAAGACTTAAACTCATTGATGCAAACTGCCAACACCAAAGTAGGAAAAGTATGTGACTGGTTCAGGGCAAACAAACTGCAACTGAACAGCTCAAAAATTAAATTCATGTTGTTTACCCGTGGCAAGCCTGTCAGTCAAACAAAATAAGTAAACATATAGGCATCATCTCAAAATTATGTTCTGTTCTTTCGTCGGAAACCCTTCGCACACTTTATTGCACTTTAGTTCTACCCTTTTATGACTACTGTAATATTGTATGGGGAAGGGCATCGGGAAATAATCTAAACAAACTTAAGATCTTGCAAAGGAGGGTTATCCGTATCTGTGCTGGAGCTCATTACCGTGCCCACACTAGTAATTTATTTCAGCAATTAAAACTCCTCCCTTTGAATAAACTTATTGACCTTAAAACAGGCATATTTATGTACAAATATTTTAAAAAATCATTACCAGACTTATTTTCAAATTTCTGTCTTATGCAAAATCAAGTCCATTCTCAAAAAACAAGAAACTGTCTTCATTATCGATTACCACTTTATAAATCTGCCCTCTCCCAAAAGCAATCTGTAAAATTTAATGGTGTCAAAATCTGGAACAATTTACCTACTTATTTGAAAGAATCTAAAACTTTAGTGCAATTCAAAAATCGATACAAATCAATACTTGCCAACGTATGCCATATTGACCCTCCATACTACTTATTCTATTTCGTTTTACTCTCATTTTACAGACTTAATGTGTAACACGTATGTATGTTGTCTTGTTCTGTCTTGTATTGTGTAGTCTTATTCTGTATTATACCGTTGTAGTCCTTGCGTGTAGTGTTTTGTATTTATGTGTATTTTAGCTTATTTCGTTTTTAATTGGTGATATGTTCATCACAATAATGTTTGTTACGTAAAGGATGTTTTATTTTTAATCAAGCCTTCGGTTTTTATTTAAACATCCTGTTACTTTTACTATGTATGATTGTTTTTATTGGAAATTTACTGAATAAATATTGAATATATTGAAACTACATGGGACTGGACGTCTGTGGGTAACAGTGATTAAGTTCACTTTTCTAGTCCCTGTCATTTCCAATGATGACAAAGCAATGATAATGTTTAAGCATTTCTACAGTCACTCACCATTGCTACTTTTATCGCCAATGTTTTGAATGTCGTGACGATGTACTACTAGTAGTTCTTAGCCATTGCACTGCCATACTAGTACCGATTCCCGTAACTCAACAATTCTGTGCTCTGATATTATTGCTCCGGCAAGCCAAATCGGGTAGTTGCAACAATGCTTTAAAGAAAATTTTGGAAGTCAACTCACCTGGAAGTCTGAGAGTGATGCCATGAGGTCATCCAACTCCTTGGTAGCTGATGAGGCAGTCCTCAGAGGAGGCTGGCTGATCTGGGGCTGGGCTGGGGGCGGGGCATTGGTGTTAGTGACGGCCGTCCTGCTGATGGGCTGGGGTGGGGGCTGTGAGTGTTGGGTGTAGGTACGGGTCTGCTCTACCGTATAACTGTGAACGAGATAAAAGGTACAGATAATCAGTAACTAGCAAGGCTTAAATTAAGAACGGAGTGGGGCTTGCTCCTATCCCTCACCCCACCCCCCACCCCGACCAGCTTTGACCAGAGGCCTCCTACTCCCCCAAATATGTAAAATATCAGATAGGTGACAATACATTATTCTACGAAAATTTGATGAAAAATCTGTGAGAGCGACCAACCTATACTTTGGATCTAATTGCGTGATTTAGCACAACCATGAATTTATTATAGTACTGTACAAGTAAAACATTTTAAAGCTTTCATTTAATAATGTTTCCAGTTTAACAAATCTAAGCTACACAATCCTTTATGCTACTGGTGTCTCTAATAGGGTCTAAACGTCAAGTCATAAAATAACTGCAGTTCAAAATGATCATTAAGTGCTTTTAAAACGTGAAAATTAGTAAGTGACCATTTCAGTTTTCCCATATACACTGCTGTGTAATCAAATTTTTGTCCACAAGATATTGATTTATGTGCCAATATTTCTCCGTGCCTATTTGAATACTGAGAGCATAACCATGAATGTTGTGTTCTACGGTGTTGTTCATTCAAACATTATCATGAAGGTAACATATCACAGTTTTGACAACTTTTTACAGGGGCTTCCACAATGTTAAATGGTACCTTCAAGAAACAACTCAAATCTGCACGTACATGTAACTTGAATAACACTAATTACCTCGTTGGGGTCACTGTCCCCACAAGGTCGTCCAACATGTCGTTGAGGTCGCTGACCCCTCCTCCTCCGACCCCTCCCCCTCCTCCCATGTTGGTCCTTGGCGGTTTGACAGCCACTGCCGGGGGCGGCGGTTTGGGCGGGGGCGTACTGGAAGACATTGTAGCTGTTGGGAGGAAGAAGCACATTAGAGAAATGTTAGCATTATACTTAAAAGATGATTGAAACTTAATTACTTCAAGCGAGTGGTTAATTAAAACAATAGACATCTAGGAAGTTGGTGAAACAAGTATGACTATGATAAAACTAACCATGTAACATCTGTTACCTTGCAGTGTTAACTTGGAGACAATTTGATTTCAATATACCGATCTCCAATGGGTTAATTTCATCCACAAAGTTCTTTGAACAGTCCACTGCAAAAAAATCACACAAGACTGAAAAACCTACTGATCGTTCTCAACTGATTCGACGGTGAAATTGATTGTTCCGATACAAAGTATCTCACAAATCGCAGCCACACAGATTTGAATAAATGTGTGCAACTTACATGTAGACACAAGTTACAATCTTCTTTGCAGTGTTAACACGCCATATTCACAGTTCTAAGTCAAAACTCTGCTTGTCACAAAAGTACACGTACACAAGATTAAATACCTACTGTTATTTTTTCAACTGATTTGTCAACCAAAGTCTGATTATTCCTTCACAGAGTAACACAACGATTAGACAAAATGCAGTGCAACTAAAGACACAAGTTAGAAAACTTCCTTGACAAGAGTATGATACATGTATGTGGTGCAACACCGCAGGCTTGGGCGTGAATGAGAACACGTAACGCAATGTAATGTTCACAATTACGACAGCGACAAATGAAAGCTGCGACAGATTAGAGACAACGAAGGAACGGTGGCAGGAATCATTGAATTAATCACCTCAAGAGCCACCTGGCGGAAACATCGTTGCAAAAGTGAAGAATGAGGCCCTTTAAAGGTGCACTGTAGAGGCAGAGTGCAATAGCACCCTCTATAGGCAAAATGGAGACACTGATGTTCTCAAAACTACCTTATTAAGGGCAGTGACATGATTGAATAGAATAAAAAAGGACCTCTGAAACAAAACTGGTTGAAAGATGTATCAGTGTATACACCAGCTGGAGTCTCCTGGCTGGAAGGATTTGTTTTGAATTTGTTTGCATAAAGGAAAATCAAGTAGGAACATACCAGCACTTTATTTCTCTTGTGCCCCATGATAAATTAATCCCATAGAAAGCTGCACAACAAATACTGGCATACTGATGGAAGTTATTTTAAAATGAGTCAACTTTTTACAACAAAACTTTCACAGTAGAATCCCTATGCAGTTTACTTGATTTAAGAATAGTTTTACCCCTAAGTTGAAGACCACCCCAATCATGTCATTAACCTTTAATATTTGCCCAATTTTGATAAAAAATTTCACTGTTTCCTTGATTTTTCTGTTTCTATTCTTCTGTTTCTATTTTTCTGTTTCTATTGTAAACAGCCTGGAATTCTAAAGTTAAGACTACATATAATTCTATTATCTGTGGGTTTAAATTTCCCCATTGGAAGTGAGCCTTTAACAGGAAAACATGACACATTGTCATGGTACTAAACAAGTACATACTTGTGCACTGAATATCTCTCAGCAGCAGATGAGTGGGGGAAGACACAAAGTCAACATGTACATAACACATTTTGAACTGACAAGCACCCCCCCCCCAAAAAAAAGGGGGGTCATTTGTTTTGGAAGAGGAAACATTTTTCTCCATTTCTCTCTTCATTTTCCCCTTCCAGTTTTTTTTTCTTTCTTTTTTGGTCAACAAAAGTGGGGGCCAAGGATCAATTTTCCTCCCCTGAATCAAATTCAGATGCTGATTATAACTTTATTTTTCAATTACAATCAACCAGTTTCTCTCTCTGTACATTTGCATAATTACAAAATGAAAACAATTTGTGAGTGACCTGTCCCCACGAACGCCATATGAAATCACAAAATACAAAGGCTCGAAAAATAAACACTACGTAATAGGCTAATAGCATAAAATTTAAGATTCACTAAATACATTGCATTTTTTATATCTCACCTATAAGATGCAAAATTTTTATGGCCACAAAAATCCAAATTAATTTTCGACCTTTTTTTCCATATTTCAGAGTTTGTGACCTTATAGGGGATTTTCTTTTTTTTGTGACAGGTCATATTTACTGTGAAACACACAAACAAGGCATTATTTGTATTGCAGTTACAAACAAAATTGCAGTATTAGTCTTTAGAAAAGATATATTTTGCACAGATACATTGCCATGAAGTATAAAGATTGTCACATCTTCCACCATATATTGTATTTTGATATACAGACTGCAAAGAAGTCACATGCACTACATACCTGTACAATACATAACAAAAACAAAGTAGACAAAAACAAAATGCCCAAACTATTAACATACAACAACTATGAATAAGTACTGACAGCAGAATCAAAATATGTGTCCTTAGAGCAACTATGCCTTTTTGCACATATCAGAACGTAAACTCTAAAAATTTTCTCTATTCCATTTATGGCCAATAGACACACTATAATTACTTCACAGTTACACTAATTTATTTTGTCAAATTTCCCCCCCCCCCCAAAAAAAAGCATTTTTGTTATTCTTGTCTAGCAGTTACTAATTTAAAAGGGTTACAAGCACCTCCATGGATGTATTTCAAATAACAGCGTACACTTCACAAAGACAAAATATCAATGTGTTTGAAATTGTGCATAAATATGAAAACGAATAAGTCAGAAACAGAAACATATACCTCCAATGACAAATTTCAAGATTTCAACATTTTTGTGAAAAGGTGTTTTCAAGATTGATACCCCCCCCCCCCAAAAAAAAACTGTGCAAATCTCTTATTTTGATAATTATAGAAAGTACTGCTTTGACATAAAGATGATGGTTCTCTTTTTTCTTCTTTTTTTTGGATTAGGAAGACGGGATGAAACTGATGTGTAATTTAATTTTATTAGCTACAGCCTACCGGTAAGTATGATTTTCATTACATCCATTCATCACTGAAGCCAACGATGCTTCTAATTAGAAGTGATTAAGTTGAATCGGGATGGCGAAAATGAAGACAACATTGGGAACATTTGCCACCGCTCGGAACCAATTAAACCGGCTAATGCGATTAGCTCTGATGACACACTCACTCGCATGCTCCTCATTCTACCCAACATTCTGCCAATTTCTCCCATCGACTTCCCCCGGGAGGCAGACTTGTAAATGTCACTCCCTTACAACATCATTGGCCTAATTGAATGACATACCGTCTTACTCAACATATTTCGATTAACCCCCTGCATCCTGAAACCAGATCAACCATGAAATCAGAGGGATCCACGGAGATATATTTGCTAGATGGGCATGATGAGACAGCATTTAAAGGGAGTCCAGTCTTTTTTAGTAGGAGTGAGTTTACATGGCAGCCAAATCATGATTGTAATAATGATTGTAAACATCCAATCACCAATCACTGTAATTACGGTATTTTTTGCCATAAGAAACAGACTAGAAACTACAGTTGCAAATCATTTTGCAAATTTCAAGTCATGGTCCAGTGGTGGTTTTTAATCATGATTCTCCAAAATCATGGCACATTTTCATGTACCTGACCAACCAAACCATACGGTATAACCTAGCTTTAAAATGGTAAATTATTGAACTAATTGTAAGACAAGTCACTATTGATTACACACGGAACTACAGTAATTTCAATATTGACTTATTACTAAGCATGCAAGCACGAACATATATTTATATTGCTAAAATTGATGGAGCTAACTGTCAGTAGACCAGGGTATGATCTACATAAATCTAATTTGTAGTTGCAGCACATTTCAAATAAAATGCTTACTATAAACATAAGTGAGACAATGAATCACATAATTGTTTGTTTTTTCTGTCTGCTCCAGCCTCATACTTCTTTGACTGCATTGTGAAAAGTGCTGATAAAAGTTATACCTCTCTTCTTCTCACAACAAGTTTTATATTTCATTATCAAATATAATTTAGAAATTGGTGAACTAAGTTCATATTTTGATAATAAAGGTCATGAAGGTTAGCCTTGTTTCATTGTGTTCAATCAATCATCGTCCATCCAGTAAAAGGGTGTTAGCATATATGCTCTATAGCTAAATGGTGTTTACAGTGAATTGCCTCTAACTTGAAAATCATTGGGTCCCCTGCAAGAAATCAAAGTATTGTGGTCTTTTTAGATCCTTCTGTCAGTCTAAATACAATCAAATTAACCATTAGTTTTCAAGTAATAGGCAATTTAATGTTAGCGTCCTTCGACTCTGAGGACGTATGCTATTAATGCTAATGCCCTTTTACCAGCGGGGCGAGGAAATATTCTCATCCACACCGAACGAGATGTTAAACGCTCCTCACACATGGAGCACTGGAAAAGAGGCAATGTTTATCTGATTCTGCACGTACCTCTGTATCTGATGAAAGGGACGTGTGCAGAATTTGGTCCCTGGAGCTAACCAGGTACTGGTATTTTTGGTGGGAGGATACATACATGTGCATGTGTTTTTTTTGTGTGTGGTTTTTGTTTGTTTTGTGTGTGTGTGTGGTGTGTGTGTGTGTGTGTGTGTGTGTGTGTGTGTGTGTGTGTGTGTGTGTGTGTGTGTGTGTGTGTGTGTGTGTGTGTGTGTGTGTGTGTGTGTGTGTGTGTGTGTGTGTGTGTGTGTGTGTGTGTGTGTGTGTGTGTGTGTGTGTGTGTGTGTGTGTGTGTCTGCATCTGTGTGTAGGTGTGTTGTGTGTGTAGGTGTGCTTGTCTTATGTGTCTGTGTATGTGTCTGTTCTTGTCTGTGTGTCTGTGTGTGCTTGTGTATATTGGTCTATATGTGTGTCTGTTTTTGTCTGTGTGTGTGTCTATATGTGTCTTTGTGTATATGTGTGTCTGTTTTGTGTGTGAGTGTGTGTCTGTGTGTGTGTTTTGTATGTATGTATTGCTATAGCCATCACACCCATTTCACAAAGGAAGTGTAAGTCAACAGTCATGTTTACATAGGAGAGGCAACAGTGCTTAGAGTCGAGAGAATTGATACCAATAACAGTATTCTTGCTGGTACTGTTCAGTGATTGTTTTCATGGCCGTGAATTTGAGTGTACATATTCATATGAAGGCACAAACATTGAGCTTCTCCTCAGTGAAGGGAATCTGTAGAAATTATTGTAAAAGTGAAAGTAAGGCAACATAGCATTAAATTTTAACCTCCTCTTAATGTATAACTTTTCAGCAAAATAATTATACTAAACATTACATTAACATATACACTTAAAATATCACCTTTCGCAAATATCCCAAACAATGTACAGACGAATTTGTCCTGTTACAAACATTACAAGGTAAGTTTTTACACAAAGGTTTTTGTAGAGCTTATGCTGTAGTGCAAATAAAATTAAATCTTTATTTGGTTACTGCCTAGTTTGGTTTTGTTTTTGTTTTATTTTGTTTGTTTTTGTTTTTGTTTTTAACTGATCTGGAAAAAGGGCTTGAGGAATAAAAACAAAATGTAAATTTGAGGATTTCAGATTTGACAATCCATATGCCATTTTTCTGCCCTTTACTGTGTGGTGGATTGTGGTACCTCTATTTATTGCTCTGTATCTTAGTTTTGCACTTAAAATGTTCTCTTTAACATGAATTCAAATGACTTTAAACCTTTTCTGTAATGATGCTGTGTGTCTATGGATTCTACTTTGCAATATTACAAGAAAAAAATGAAGATCCGGTGATCTATAATGAACAGCTAATTTGATTACATGTATAAATGTATGAAGTTTAAACTGTTTTACCTGTTCCAAGAATAGTAGCATTCTAAGTTAGTATCGTTACATGGTTAAAATAGCCTGATCACAGTTATTCAAATAACCTACCAGTAATATATTTTTAGTAATAATGCAGTGCATTTGTAGATTTTACTTTGCAAAATCATATTGAAAGTTAGCAATACAAAATCTGTTGGTTAACACTTGAACACCAGTGTTAAATAAAACTGTGCAAGTTTTAGTTGAACTTTATATTTCCCTGTAAAGACCCCTTGCATAAAATATATCACATGATAAACATAAAGAGCTGGTTTTCACCAAGTTTAATAACTAGAGCAAGAAGCTTAATATTTGTATCAATTAGTATAATGAGGGATCCCTTTCCCAATGTACATGTTTAAAACAAATACTAGTTTCCTTTGGCTAATTCTGAATTAAGATACTCATATAAAAATGAAACCAGTTTCAGGAAGTGTTTCTTTAACCCCTTGAAGACAGTTTGATTTTGCTTTAACACACATTTCCCATAGAGCGCGTGATGAGTTATATCGTGTCTAGTCTTCAACGGGTTAAGTGCGGAAGTCAGTAGATTTATGAGTTGAAAATGAAATAAACACAAAGATACAACACACTATCAATACTAGCCATTAATAGATCACCTTATGCAAGGCAATATTTTTTATAGTTTTATATCTTTATTGGTTAAAACCATCAGTAAAAACAATTATAAGACAATATATTGTCATTGTTCCTTTGTTGGGATTGCTTAAAATTGTGTGTGTGTGTGTGTGTGTGTGTGTGTGTGTGTGTGTGTGTGTGTGTGTGTGTGTGTGTGTGTGTGTGTGTGTGTGTGTGTGTGTGTGTGTGTGTGTGTGTGTGTGTGTGTGTGTGTGTGTGTGTGTGTGTGTGTGTGTGTGTGTGTGTGTGTGTGTGTGTGTGTGTGTGTGTGTCTCTGTTGTGTGTATTAAATGTGATAGGTATATTTGTGGTATATACATGTATGTGTGAGTATGTATCTGTGTGAGTGTCTATATATGTGTATGTGAGTGTCTGTGTGTGTATAAATTTGTGTGTGTGTCTGAGTTCATACTTGTGTGTTTATGTGTCTGCATAGTGTGTGTATGTATGTATGTTTATAAAACATACAAAGTATCTATAATCTGTATCAATGAAATCATTAACTGACTGGTTGTTTTACCAAGGTTCTACTCAAATATGTCCGTCTTCAAACACAATTCAAACTAGCCATTTCAAAACATTTTACAAGTTCTGAGTCTCGCATCTACTCAATGTGAGCAAACATGGACAGTTTCAGAAAGTAACTATAATTCAAGGAGAAGCAATATGTCATGTACAAACGGCAAATTATCAATGTGTAGTTGTTGTTTTTTTCCATTACATAGCTGTTATCTGATTCCCTCTATAATAACATTATGCAAGTTATAGTTATAAGGTACACCAACAAAATACACAAAGAAAACCCAAAGAGTATATGAAGAGCATACATTGCTTTTAGGTCTGCATGTAAGTTAATTACAAAAGTAATTAACTTACATGAAGGGAAACATTAATAGCGCATACTGTTTCACATACATGTATATCACATATAGTGCATTTCCTTTTTAAAGAATTGATTAATGTGCTTTACAATAACAATTATGAGAATAAACAATGTTTAAAGTTTGTTTCTTCATCTATGTATCGAAGCTGATGAGTGCAGCTCCATAGATAACTCATTCCAGACTGTTGGTCCACAATAATAGAAGCTGTGCTCATCATCTTTTGTGTTTATACATGTAAGCCTACATGGTACATGTAAATGGTGTGTTGGTGTGTCTGACAATATAAACTCAATGCAATCGGTGGGTGATGGTTAATGAAACTGAAGTAAACACGACAAATATTTTGGAGTACATTTGTGTAAACACTGACATTATCTAGCATATGAGTCGGACTCTGACTATCGAACGAATATCGACTTTTTTTACTACAATGTTAATTTGTATTAAAAACTGAGTCAAAAGACGTAAAATTGAACAGAACTTCCAATCATTTATCTACCATTTTGTGGCAGAAATGAATCCCCTCTCTCTCTTCTCTTTTCGATCACCAAATTCAACAGAACTAGGCCAAATGTACTTGGGATCAGCCTCATAATCGTCGCAATGCTATCATTACATGTGTTGCCTATACGTTGCCACTCACCTTGCGACTCCGACTGCCCGACACCATGCACCCACACCACCAATCTTGTAACACACTGAAACGTTAACACCTGATAGTCGACTAATAGTCGAGTCCGCACTATTGTGGGCGACTAGTGACTCTTCTAAAATGCTGAAGTCGTGCAACACGTGGAATAAACTTTTGAACTTTTGAGTACATTTGTGTAAACACTGACATAATCTAGCATATGACTTGTAAATATGCAATGTACTGCGGTAGTAGTATATATCATGGTCGAGTTGATCATAGGGTCCATGATTTGATGAACATAAAATGATCACTGAACAAGGTGATATGTACATGTACATGTACAGATATCAAGAAGAAAATTAATGGAGCCCCTGCTATTCTTATAAACACATGTGCAAGGGTGCAAGACCACAAAAGGTTAGAGAACAATTCACATATAGTGGTCAGTATCACAAGTAAATCTTATAAAATATTAAGAAATTTGCACACAAATTTAGCAAAGCAGACATTTAAGACATTTAATGCTCAGCAACCGACAGTGATATTTGCAGATCTTTTATCCTTCAGAAACAGATAACATACCATCTGGATCACCCAGTTCAAACTTGCCTTTATAACGGATCATGCAAAACAAGACAAAACATACAATGCAATATGCTGAGGGTTATATTGGAAGTTGGAAATTTAGGAATTGGAGCGGAAGGGAATGGAAAAAAGGGGTGGGGCATTAACTATTAACTTGCCAGAGAATTTGAACCGCTATGGACTTTATGTGTATTATTTGGTGCAGATTTGCGACTTTGGCATGTTAAGAAAAAACCATTCAGATGGATTCACGCAAGCAATTGATGGGGGGGGGGGATTAAAACAAAAGTTAGTCAGTTTATGAAAAATGACAAATTAAATTTTTGGTACATCTTGTTTTTGGCCAAACAAGCTCTGACAACATAAGACAAAGAGCAGCTGATTAATTTTTTTTTGTCCTAGGGCATTTAAAAACATAGAGACATACACAGGACAATGAACAGGTTATAAAGAGATGTTGGATTGGGGAAACGGGGAAAATAGAACAGGGTATAACACATGGGAATAGTTTGAACATATTAGTTCCACTGTTATCACCCCTTTACATTTTCATATAATGTAACAACTAGTCCATTAAATTACTTCGAATTTATTCTTAGATTAAATATATATGTCAATATCACTGAAGTACCATCAATATGACCCAATTTGCATTTAACTTATACTCTCAATTTAGTGATTATATCAGAACATTAAGCTTGTATTTACCAAAACAGAAACTTGTCATTCAAGTGCGTAAACTACTAAAATATATATCATCAATATTTCACAAGTATTTTCACGAAAGTTGTGTGGTAGGCGTAGAATATGGTTATTGTTGATTTCAAGAGTAAATAAAAACTTTTACTATTTACAAAACTGTTTGCTAGCTAGCCCAAGACTATACAACTCTTTCCAAGAAAATCTTTTTTGTAAATATTCAGTGTGGCAATTATCTGTTATGAGCAATCAAATCTCATTTGCGTAAACATTATAATGGTCTTCTCAGCGAAACCTGTGCACTGACAGTACTGCATTTTGATTAAAATCAGTTTACATTAAGGATTGTGGGAAGGGAGACAACAGGACAAACAAAGAAAATAAACAAACATCCAAATTATAATACAAGCAACGCCGTACCATTTTGCGTTTACACGTAGCAGCCTGCATTAAAATTTCACATCTGTATATTATATACTTACAATTTTGAATTTGTGATTGTGCAGCTTCTAACTCCTGGAGGAGCGAGTCTAGCTCTGCCACGGGCATGGTGGCCATTCTGGGCGGTGCTGGTGTGGGTTGGTAGGTACTGTTGTTATAGACTGCGACCTTGTCGTACCTGGCAATGCAAATAGTGGATAATGTCGGTTTCACAGAGACATTCATTGGAAAGGCTTCCGAAAAGGTTAAATGGCTAGTTAGTTTTGAAACTTTTAGTGAGTGATTATTGACAACAGAAGGAGGGAAAACGTTATTGAGAAGATTAATGAATTCATTGATTCATTCACTCATGGCTGAATGTTATTGTGAAAACTAGATCACATTCTTCAGAAGTATACAGTTCAACCTACACATATCAAAAGTAGGTCTACTAGGATAATGAGCTTCTTGATTAGTCTGGATTTAAGACCCTGTTACTATCCCCATGCATGGCTGTGGCCACAGATTCCATGACAATTGCTTCGATGATTATTTTATACACTAATCCCCCTGGGGGGTCGCTCTCCACACGGCCTGTCTCCCACCCGTGTCCAAACCCCCCAGAAATGCACCCTAAACGGCGTAACCTATATAACCAAATTTGCAACCCTAAATGGCGTAACACATCAGAAAAGCTACCCTAAGTGGCGTGACTCTCAGAAAATCCACTTATTCTGATACCCTAAGTGGCGTGAACAGGGAATCCACTAATTTGATAACACCTAAGTGGTGTAAACCGTGAAATCAACTAATTTGATACCCCACCCAAGTGTCCTCATCTAAAAATTATTGTACATTTGCGCAACCCGAAGAGGTATCCTTAAACAATTCATAAATAATTCTCCTAATTATCAAATGTTCATGTTGGAGATGTTATTAGATCCACACAAAAATGCACCCCTAAATGGCGTAATATACACAACCAAATTAGTATCCCTAAATGGCGTTACATGTGAGAAAAGGCTACCCTAAGTGGCGATTGCCAGTGAACGGTGCTGAAAAAGCTACCCTTTTTCCAAACAACGTCGACGACGCCCGAGGGCTGGAAAAGGAACCCTTTACGACGCTTTTTCTGGACGCGGGTGCGTAGCAGGCCGTGTGGAGAGCGACCCCCCCCCCCTCCCCGGGACTTATCCTAACTTCAACCCTAACCCTAACTCTAACCATGGAGGTAGAATGCTCTAACCCTAACCCTAACCCTAATCCAATCCTTAACCATAACCCTACGTCTTTGTCTTTTGAGATATTGTCACCGGAGCAACTGCCGCCAGAGCAAATGTCGGGTCACCCATCTTGCAGTATGCCACTTAAATCAAGACACTGGTCTTAGAGAAGTTGACTGAAGATCGCAGTTTCCCAAGCAATACAGATGGGACAACCAAAATTAAAGCCTAAACTTTTCATTTTACAAATTGTCAAATTTTGTTTTCTCCATTTTACAAATGCCAAATTCTGTTTTTCTCCGCATTGCAATTTTGCAATTTTCCGACTTGAATTTTTTCATTTTGAAACAAATCACAAAGAACGTCAAGCTTACTAAGCACATGGGGGTGTTGATTCGGGTTTGGGACATATTTACAGGCAAACCATGATTTCTTTGGCCTTATTAGGCATCTTTTTTGGTTAGTTACTTCAGTGTTATTCAATAAATATTCATTAATTTTAATTTGGGGGAATTTTTAGGCATGATTTTTTTTCCCCCATTTTTGTTCAAAATACCATTTTCCGCATTATACCTCGAATTCTGAGATTTCTGAGGAAAACCCGCAACAGGAAAAACTTTGGGCTATAACTTAAATGTCTGGAAGCCAGACTACTCCTTAGTCTTAAATAAGATGCCAAACTATTTGCTACTTAGATTGTGTTCGTGTAATGCTTGTTGGGATCTATTATTGCATTCACGGTCCATGAAAAAAAATCTAAAAAACTAATGATGCAAGTGGGATAAATGGTCTGGAACTACTGCAAAACAAACAGAGCATTCAGATTAAACATAATTGTCAAGTGAAGTTTCCCATGGAAAATTGCATCCTACTGAATGTACATAGCTTTTACTGAAAATATTAATCCTGGATGTCTTGAATCCAATATTTGTGAATCATTTCTGATATCAGTAATTTCCAATTATCACAAAATATAAATCTACATCATTTTGGAAACACCTTTACCTATCAGAGACGATTTGATTTCAGTATAACATGCATTCTTCCTACACCCTACCCCGAGATATATCATTCTTAGAGCTAATGTCTTCAGACAAAGATACATTACCCCGTAAGTGAGGTTGAACGACAATGAAAAAAGTTTGTGGGCTTAAAAGTTATTTTCCTTTCTCAGCATATTCTATCATGGTAAATGATAAAATAAATGATGTATTTTACACTAGAAATAATCTTGAATCAGCAAAAACTGTCTTGTGTTTGAAAGACAAGAAATCTTTGATTGTGTCCTTCTGGTTAAGGGGAACTGGCAAAATTGGAAGTAGTCCTCAATTAAGGACACAATGCTTCCAGAATTAAGTTAACTGTTTAAAGTTTCTGCTGTGAAAATTTCACAGAAATACCTTTCATTTTTGTTGTACAATTATTATTAGAAAATGCTGTCAGAGTGAAATTTGTTGAGTACCTTTCTACAGGATCAATTTCTATCAGGGCTGGAGATTAATTTAATACGGTAAATGAATACCCACTTCTCCTATAGTAAACAGAATCAAGACAAATCCTTCCAGCCTGAATACACACACTATCCAGTGTATACATTGGTATATGTTTCAACTCATTTGGTTCTTGGTTCATTTCCCTGTAACAGTGAAACCTGTCTTTAGCAGCCACCCAAGAAAATGAAAATGCAGCCTTAACAGACAGGTGGCTGCTGTAGATGGATTTTTCACGAGGGGTTGGGGGGGGGAGGGGACAGGACACACTGTCATTACAACACCATGCCCGTGTAATCACTTTCAAAACGGATCCTAAACAAGTAATTATCTGTCGATCTCAGAATACCCTAAATAAGTATTCCAGTCAAAAAAGATACCCATTTACAGTAAACCTTCTGTAAAACTGTACCCTTTTTTTCCATCGCCCAACCATGAGAAACAACCTCACGTTTTTTCACAATCGCATGGTGTACACCTTGTAATGACAGTGCCCCCCCCCCCCTGTTAAAGTCCTAGTTTGTCTCCAGAGGATTCAATTCAGTGGCCACTACAGGCAGGTGGCTGCTATAGACAGATATCACCACTTCATTTGTCTCCAGGGGAATCATTTGTGGCCTCTATAGGCAGATTGCCTGTTATAGAGAGGTGGTCACACTTTATACCTGAATACTTGTGGTTTGGGTAATACTGGCGGTGGTTGTCTGCCGTTCGGTCGACTCCTTGCTGGTTTGGGGGGCGGTACGCTGGAATGGAAGCCTTCGTGGTCGGCCGGTGGCGGCGACGTCGGCGATGGCGACGACGGTTTGTAGTCGACGTTGTAAATTGGCGACTGCTGCGTGAAGGAGCTGCCTTTGACGGGTTCCGAGTAGATGTGCGAGTCTGGCGGGAGCTCGAGGTTCTGAACTTCGTACAGAGGCTCTGACTGGGCAACTTGGTGAATGGGGTACTGGTTGGGATGAGCAGTCTGAAAAGCAGGCATTTAATAGAAATAGATAAAAATATCCTATAACATGTTTCAAATAATTTTAAATACTGAAACACACAAGCTTTAAGAACTAAATGGTGGCTGTAGTCTCAACTATCAATAGTAAATTCAAACAGTTGTCAGTTTTCTATAGACATATACAATAGAATTCTTCAGGGGTGTTGGTGTCTTTGAAGTTTGCTGTTCCAAACCGCCAAACTCATGGGAAGAGCTGAAGACGAGCGTTGATATTTGGAAAAATATGTGCATTATTGTACACGCTGAATATTTTGTGGTGGTTTTATTTTCGCAAATTTCGTGACTTACTGAACGGCGAACGCGAAAATTTTCACTTCCTGATATACAAAGTGAATGCAAATACAATAAAATCGTGAAAATATACTCTTGTGAATTCCCTGTCTTGAAGCGAAATTGCAAAAATATATGGATTCGAAAAATATCGCGTATAGAGTATTCAACTTTTTTCCTGATTACGCAAGGTGACATTTCCCCCTACTGAGTATGCACGACCAGTGAAAACAAATACTGAACCAATTCAGACTGCAAGATTGAATCAAAATTGAACTTTGTGAAAAATGTTGGATGGAAACCATACCCTTCTTTTATGCCAATTTTAACACTATTCTGATCAATTTCAACAAATGAATGTGAGATATAGATGATTTTCAAATATAGTTCTTACAGCTGTTGTTTTATGTTAACATAGTGTACGAACATGTGCACTTAAGTAGTTTTCATCTCTATTTCACAATTTTTTTTGGCAATTTTCTGTCAGCATCCCTTGCATCATCAGTAATCACCTGAATGTGGCTTCTAATTATCAATGTACAAACAAACAGAATTCTATTGCCTGCTCACCTGCAAGAAAGATCAAGTTAAGCTCAATAATGTCCCACACATTTATTGTTTCCTGATCATCATAAATCCCATGCCTTCCACAATTGCAAATATATATACATCATAGTAACATAATACATACCAGTACATCAATCTCATGAGCAAATTGGGGTACATGTAAGCCCTTTGTAAGTCTCTACTTTGGCAAAATTATGAAGACATGGATTCCAATCAAGTAAATGTTCAAACTTGCAATTCAATCTACCAAGTTGTCACAAACTGGAAACAATGTGACCAAAAAGTGTTACAAACACAAGATTCCGCATAAACATCCTATCAGTGGAATGCAGCCTATATGAACATGTATGGGTAAGAACACAAAAAACTTGGAACCTCCTCAATTATCTAGGCAAGACAGCTTGTTGATAGGAAAGACTTCCGTTTTCTTTGCCACCACCAACCGTGTTTTTATCTCGAAAACATTTTTTTTGGAGTTCAAATGTATGATATCGGCCAAGCCTCTACCAGCAGGAAGGACCGGAAGCCGTGGGTAGGATGTGGGCAAGGAGAAGCAGGAAGGACAACCCGGTAACCTATACTCATACTGATCTCTTCTCATTGAAACATGTCGTAGAAACATGGTGTGTACATGTACTTACAGTACCATTTTCAGACTTTAAGGCCCAGTTACACCATAACCATGCATTCTGAGAATGGTCTCAGAATGGTTTCATTAATGAAATTGGAATGGGTTTGCACCTTCATTGGTGTGGTACATGTAACAATGCCATCACACCATGGACCTACCGTCTGATATATTTGGTAAAGCAGAGGTTACCACCGGCCATGATTTTGCCCGTGGCCCACTCTGTGGTCAAATGTCTTAGCTTTCAGTACTTTAAAACGTGACTTCCTGTGCTGGGCCGGTTTCGGGACAAAAAGGTTTTCATAAAGCTTTTGGTCCACATTTTTGGTCAGCTGTTTTTGGTACAACCCCAGTGAACCGTTCTGAGACCATTCTTGAAACACTTTGACGGGTACACCAACCTTACTTAATTTGATCCAGTTACAACTTACATGTATTAAAGGTAAAGAGATAGGTGTACATAAACATAGGCCTACATTATTCAAAATTCAAAACCCAGACATCCTTAAATTTTTCCAAATATATGTTATTGATAGTGTGGAATATGGGCCATTTGCTCAAGTTGAGAGTGCAATTAAAAGTCTATATTCTCAGTGCCTGCTATATAGTAGCTTTTACCTACTGAACTCAACAGAGTCTACCCACAACTTTGTTGTTGTGGTTTACCAACCCAGTTAACTTTGATCACCACTACTCATTTTTCAAAAGATGATACATGTAGAAAACCACAGAAGATAAAGCCACTGTAGTTTGAAAATGATGGCTACCTCATTTGTAGTCTAAGTTTTAGACTGTGCTCTTTTTTCATCCTTATCCTAATTATGCAGTATAGATACTTAGACTAGTAGGATTAGAGTCTGGACACTTAGACTAGCTCATTGGGGTAAATTAAAGAGCACTCAAGCTCGTGATTGGGATAATATAAGAGCAGTCTATGACTTAGACTACCTCATTTGTTACATTGATAAGGCAGTTTTTAGTGTGTGTTTTTTTACTCTGCTGAACATTTTAGCATTTATGAGATACAATATTTGTTTTGTCACAGAAGCAACAATATAAAATGTGCCCGGCGGCTCCCCAACCACACTCTTGTGTGTGTGTGTGTGTGTGTGTGTGTGTGTGTGTGTGTGTGTGTGTGTGTGTGTGTGTGTGTGTGTGTGTGTGTGTGTGTGTGTGTGTGAGTGCGTGTCTGTGTATACATGTGCATCTGTGTGTGTGTGTGTGTCTGTCTGGTATATACATAGGCATATACCACTACATAGCAATTCTCAAGTCAAATATAAAGAAAATCTGCGTTCACCAAAATAAAAAATAAAAAATGGCACAGATATGACTGCAGAGATGCAACCGAGATCCCCTTCTCCATTTTCAGGTGAGCTATCTGGACGAACACGTACACCATCTGTCGCTAACGAGTTTCATTACTCAGTGCGAATAAAGCGGAGTTGCGCAGCGCTTGTAATCCAATCTTCACGGAATGCGGGTAATGTGGGAGAAATTCACCAGGGGTATGTCAGAGTAAACACGGATTTTGTAGTACATATTTGGGCCAGACAGTTTCTGCCGAGGTGGAAAAAAGTGCAAGTTGGGGGTGTAATTTGGTAACTTTTCTTTCAAGCAGAATTATTGCTGCA
>JZLH01S0258634.1:3109-14600 GCA_001188425.1 Eucidaris tribuloides | reverse complement strand
TGGGAATCACATGTGCAATCACCTTGAGGTTTCAGGAAAGTGTATATTTCCAATCAGCAGTATTCTTCTTCTTCTTATTATTATTGTCTTATATTATTCTGATGAAAATTATCATTATTACTAATGGTATGATCATAATCATTGTCACCGTCATCACCATGATGATGATGATGATGATGATGATGATGATGATCATCATCATCATCATCATCATTATCATCAACATCATCACGTAACCATCCTCCTTCTCCTCCTTCTCGTCATCATTTTATTTCCTGTGTATATGGTTTCTGATCGCTAAGCAAGGTTATTCTGCCCCTAACGGAAAGCTTTTGAAAATATTTATTAATACATGTAATAAATTTGATCAGCCAATCGTTTATTACGTGATTGATTTATTGATTGATTGATTTATTCATTCATTCATTCATTCATTCATTCATACATGCATTTATTTATTGATTTATTTATTTTTTATTGATTTATTTATTATTGATTTATTGATTTATTGATTGATTGATTGATTGATTGATTGATTGATTGATTGATTTATTGATTGATTGATTTAGGTATTTATTTATTTATTTATTTATTTAAGAGGATACCTTTCAGATAAAGACAACGTGTTAGCTTGCCAGACATAGCATCAAATAATGTATGCAAGTTGTATGTGCAAGTGTTGACAGAAATAGCTGCTCACAGGGCTTCGGAAAACATCCATAAATTTAAATACATTGTAAACAGGTCTATTGTCACACAGACCGCAACAGTTAAGGGGCTCTGGCTTTAAAGCTAAATACTATGATTGGAGGTAGCCCTCAACTTGGGAGGAAAACTGTTTTAGAATCAAGTGATCTATACAAGGATTCAGCTGTGACAGTTTAGTGGGCAAACGTTGACCCGTTTTAAACGAACGAAATTTATTTATCAATTATGTTCATTGTGATAGGCAAATGTGTTGTATAGCTGGTTTTGATTAATCTCTATTGGTGAACAAGATTAGTGAAATACTGGTTTGCCCATGCTTGATTCTCTTCAAGTGAATAAATTCAAGACAAATCCTTCCATCCAAAATAAACACTTCAGCTAGTGTATACTTCAGGTATGTCCCAACTCATGTGGTTCTGGAGGCAATTTCACGTGTTCCCAATCATCGTCCTTTAAGCTCCGAGCGATGTGTGTAGCTTACACGACAATTTGAGAATCTGAGCTATCTCGCAAGTCTTCCGACTTTATCCCGAGCTTTCTCAGGGTTACATCTTCGGAGGTATGTCCGAATTTCATGCCCACGAATCTCGGTTTGACTCCAAATTCCTGAGACTCTAAGTGACTCCGGGATCGCCTAGAGGCTTACTCTGAACGTGTAGACAACTGGGAGTTAAATCGTCAGAGTTATCCTACGTTTAACTCTGAATTTGCATAATTCCGTCCGACTTTAACTCCGAATTCCTGAGACTCTAAGGAACCTGGGGTAAACCCTGGGTTTACCTCCGAACGTGTAGACACGACTGGCTTGCCACACCGTGCTACAAATAATGTATGCACATTGCATTTTTGGTATTGAAAATGTATTCATACGAACAGGTGAAAAAATATATCTTCACTAGGTTTTAGAAGATCCGTCTAAATTTGAATATATAATGCAAATGATCTATTGCATATTCTTTTTTTGGGTTCAAAATGAGTAAAATCAATTCTTAAAATAATAATTTTGAAAAGAAAAAACTATGCAGGCTACCATATTGGAAATCTTATCACTTATTGAGAAATAAAAGGGGCATAATTGATTAGATTTTCAGGCCAATAACTTGATTGGTTTACCCAAAATATTTTTCTTTTCAAAAATGTCCTGACTTTTTACACACTTTTCAAAATTAGGGTAGCTTCTTTTTGCATTTCTTTTCCTGTTTATTTGTTAGTAAAATACAATTATAGTGAGCTTATAGCTGATTAAATTCTGCATGAAAGGAGGGGAAATTCAGCTTTCTAACCCCTCCCTATCAGATGTTATAGTGGTTCAAAAGATGCACTACTCTGAAAAGGGGCTTTTTTGGAGTATCATTTGTCACAGCACAGGGTAATTTCCAGGGGTTACCACATGTAAAGTATGCAGTAAATTAGAGCAAATGCAGTCTCACTGGAAAGATTATGATATGAACTATTAAAAATAAACACATAAAATACTCTTATTTTGTGAATTCTACAACCATTACAAAGTTGGTGAGAATTTTTGTTATGCCAAAATGGCCCTTTTTGGGAAAAAATGGCCATAAATCTGATTTTTTCCTCAAAAATGTGAAAGATACAGTGTTCTAAATTCCAAAAACTGAAAATACATTGATTTTTACCTTAGAACAGACATATATTCATGTTTTAGAATGCATTTTCCCCCTTAAATATTTTTTACACACTTTTGTCAGTCAAATAGTGGTCTGATTTTGAACACTGTCATATAAACACACAAACAATTGACATATGTAAAAAAAAAAGAAAAGAAACGAAAGCATATTTTGCATTTCTGCAGCACAAAATTTCAGTCTAAAGAACAATTTTTTTGTTTGAAAACATAAAGTTCATAGTTTTCAGAAAAGATAAGCAAGAAAGAGAGACCTGTGGAGAAATTGTGGAGGTTACTGAAAATGTAAAAGAGGTTTCTAACAGTCTTTTCGTTATTTTTTTTAGTTTGTTTAATTACCAGGACAACAATCAAATAACAAAATAAATCAAGTATTATGTCATTTTCTTGTAAAGACTTTTAAAGCTTGGTAAAGTTATGTAAAACTGGTCAAAGTTAAGTATGGTTTTAATTAGGTTTACAAGGAAATAATTTAGTTTCCATGGCAACACCATTAACTTATTTCCCTTTCAAGAGTCTGATATATGAAAAAGAAATAAATGCAATCGTGAAACCAACTATAACAAATGTTTTGTGATGTAATTGCATTTTGTAACAGTTTCTTAATATCAATTTTTTTGGGAACCCCACGACAAAAAGGCATAACTGACAATTTAAACGAAAAATACGGCATTTTCAGGAAATTGTCATATGACTTTGAAAGACCTTTGAAATGCACATTTGGATACGTTAACTTGTAAACAAAACACTGAATAAACACTACACAAAAAGTAAGTTCCCCCTTATTCAAAATATCTTTTTAACGAAATAATTTTGAGCAAAACAATTTTGAGTGTATCTGGACTCATTCCCTAACTTCTGCGTGAAAATGTGATCGATGTGTCAAGTCATGCATGAATGAGCACATATTAAAGGTAAAAAGTCACTTTTCAAAAGTCACAAGGGTCATTTTGGGGGATTTCTGATGCAGGATTTTGACAAATTCTGTTTTTGGTGAATGATTAAGCGCTATTTATGTTAATCATCTATCGTTTGACCCCCTTGCACCTCCCCTGACACTTTTGCATATTTTACGCCAAGGTGAGCTCAATCTAAAAATGTTCGTCCTTCCTGAATTTTGAAATTGTAAAATCCATTAAGTTTATTGAAAAAAATGAAATCCGATATTTTTCATCAACATGTATCTTTACATGTTGAACGAACATGAGATGTTGTAACCATGTCATGGTTGATTGAACACACTTTATAAATAAAGCAAAAAATGCCATTATTTACCATTATTTTGGCATAAGAAACGACTCCTGTGACTTTTGAAAAGTGACATTTTTTACTTTAATGCATGCTCACTCATGCATGACTTGACGGATCAGTCGCATTTTCACACAGAATTTAGTCAATGAGTGTAAGAACACCCCTGCTAAATTGTTCTGCTCAAATTTGCTTCGTTAAAAAGTTATGGTACTTTGAATAAGGGGGAACTTACTTTTTGTGTAGTGTTTAGTATTTTAAGGCTTTGAACGAAATAGGTTTTTCTCAATATCTCTGATACACCAAAATGTCAGTTATCCCCTTTTGTCAGGGTGGGAGGGGGGGGGGGGTGCAGTGCATGCCTGATAATCTAATCAATTATGCCCCTTATCCCCATAAGAGATCTGATACGGTAGCCTACACACCTTTTTTTTTTCAAAATAATCCTCTTTAAAATTGATTTTACCCATCTTCAGTCCAAATATGAATATGCAATAGACTATTTCACAGTGTATTTAAATTAATGGATGTTTTCTCTTCTGAAACCTAGTGCAGAGTTATTTTTCTCACCTGTTCTTACGAATAAATTTTTCAATACCAAAAAATGCAAATTGCATAAATTAGTTGTTAATATGTCTGGCAAGCCTCCAGCAAGCTGTCAGGTTGTTAAGAGCAACCTTTGGCAGAATAGTATGCAAAGAATTTGCATTAATATTAAACAGTTTATGGGCAAAGCTACATAAGTAGCATTATGCCTAGTCTGGCTTCCAGACATTAAATTAACGGGTTCATATATTTTATGAGCATAATTGACAATTTGAACGAAAAATGCGATATTTTCAGGAAATTGTTATATGACTTTGAAAGACCTTTGAAATACACATTTGGATATGTTAACTTGAAAACAAACACTGAATAGTATTTTAAGGCTTTTAAGAAATACGTTTTTGGCTCAATATTTCTATATAACACGTAAAATGCATTTATCCCTTTTGTCATGGGGGGCAGTATAGGGGTGGAGTGATGTTATTCAACTAGTGATAGTATTTAGTTTCTATTTCCTGTGAAACGGTTAAGATGGTTTGGAAGACTTTCAACAAACAAAAAGGTGTCAATATAATTCCTACTGAAGTGTCCTGCAGAAACAAAGACTACACCCCACGAATAAGCTTCATAAGAACAGGTGGTCGAGGGAGGATACGGCCTGCTAGTTAAAAGATGATGGCCTTTCTTCACATCGTTATATTCAATAATACTTTGTCTTATGGTTTGTTGTTGAGCAGCTTGAGCTTCTGCTTATGAACTCCATCTTGACGATCACATACTTGCATAATTAGCGTTGATAGGGGCTATATTTTGAGAGGATGGGTGACGCCAATGCTTTTCTAGTTCAGATTTGAAGCTGTTTTATTGAACGGAGCATCAACTGCCGACTGTGACAAAGCAATTCAATTGTTTTAATTACATCGAATCAGGATAATGACCGTGCAGTCTCACATTCGTCCTTGCATGTGGTTTGAACAAGCTTGTGAAGCTATGATCTAGTCTTGAATCCCGCGCCTCATGAAGAAAATAAGCTTTCCTTCTTGCATCGTTCTCGTTCCTGACATTATCGTTGAAATACTTGATCTAGATCAGCTCGTTGTCTTCGTATTCAAGGGTTTGGGAGCTTCAGTGCTTTGCAGTCCTCCTGCGTGGGTAACTTAGATGGTTTACCTCTGGTAGCGCATTCTTGTTGCTCGTTGCTGGACTTATTCGCAGTGTTGTCTTCGTCACTAATCAACTTTTTGGTTTCCATACAGTATTGCAATATTCAAGAGTGGGACGTACTTCATTGATTGTAGCAACTGAACCAATCCCTTGGTTCCCAGGGATGAAGAAGGATCTCTTGTTACCCCAAGCTTCATGTTTGCTCGTTGGTAAGCATCAGCCACATGCATACTGGAAACGAACAATTAAGCATCAATACATCACTCACTAAGATCTTTTTCACGAAGAGGTGTCCATGCTGTTTAATGATACTTTTTTTGTGTTGCTACCGACATCTCATTGTAATAGTTTGAAACTTCTTGTTGTTTCCTACCAAATGCTATCACTTGCATTTCTCGCTCATTAAATGGTAGCTGCCATTTAATGTGACCATTCCACAAAGCTGTCTAAGTCCCTTTGGCAGAATATTGGCTTCCTCCTGATTGTCCACGCATTCGATAAAAGCTTGGTGTCATCAGCAAATAGCTTGGATGGTGAATTGGCTCAACTGTCCGAGGGTAGGGATCGTTAATGAGACATTGAATAAGACTAGGTCAAGAAACACTCGCGCCTGAGGGATACACTTGTTACCGTCGCCGCGCGTGCCATGAGGAAGAAGTTTTTTCCATTCACTGAAAGCTCTCTGAGTACGACAGTCAAGTACTTTGTCTATCGCACTTATGAAGGCGAGCTCCACTCCATATGCTCGTCAGCTTTGTTTAAAAGACGATGTGGGGAACGCTGTCGAAAGCCGCTTTCGAAAGTCATATACAAACAGTCAATATTATGCCCTTCCATCGATACTTTTTGTTAGCCACTGGTCAAGTACAATTGTAAGTTTTGGGTTGGAAGCACGATCTTCCACTCGCTAAATCCAACTGGTCGTCGGACATAAGCTTGTTGAGTTCAAAATGGTTGATCCAGTTCTTTCTTGATAATGCTTTTTCGGCATCAATTTTACATCACAATAGAAGTTAGACTCACTGGTCTGTAGTTTCCTGGGTTACTCTTGCTTTCCTTTTTTGAAGATAGGCAGCAATCATAGCTCCTCTTTCCATGATAAGGGAATCTCACCATCTTGTAAAATTTGATTGAATGAGTGATCTCTAGTGGTTTGCTAATTCTGCAAACTTAGTTTCTCTCAGGATCGCTGGAGTGGAGTCCATTGGACCAGCGTGATTTATTGATGTCTAAAGCCGGCTTGAAGAGGTTCACTATGTCTTTGGCTCTTTGAAGAAAATGTCCATTCCCAATGGAGTTCTGCAAATTGGTGCATTTCTATGTCGCTGGGACGTATATTCAAGTCTTCCTTGAGCACACACTATACAAAAAATAAGTTCAAAGGCGTCCTGCTTTGTCTTGGTTCATTTCGCTGGCCGACACGATCGCATCTGCCATCATGTGACAGATCAGGTATTCAGCTCTTGACTTTTGTTGTTTAGCTTTTCAGCGAGTGTATACTTCCTAAAAAGACTTAGGTTGACTTTAACCTCATTCAGCTATCTTATGCCTCGAGATCAGATTTTGCCCGGCGTGTACAGTATGTGGCAGTGTTTCTAGCTTTTGGACATACAATTTACGATTGATGTCATTCTTGTTAGTTTGATAATTCTTCCATGCTTTGCCGCTTTTTGACTGCAGCAGAATCTTGAGCCTGGCTTTTTGCTCATGCCTAAATCGGCCTCTTTTTTCTGTGTACCATTTCTTCAATGGAACTATACCTTATTGATAGCATTGTGTCATGCAAATCTTCGAAGCTATGCTCCAAGCTTCAATCCCAGACATTCTATTCAGCTCGCTCCACCCAGTCCAATAGCTTTTTAGTTCCTTCTCATCGCGCATCTATAATCACCATGGTAGTAATTTCTAGACTCAAATCCTTCAACCTTCAATGGATTCACATGCCAATATCAACTTTGAACTGGAGTATCAAGCATGGTCACTTTTAGCCGAGCGGGGGATGAGTGTCAATGGAAGTGATAATGTCGGCTTATGCTTAAGTAAAGATCCATAGTCTTAACGTGCTTGGAGCTTGTCCTTCTCTATATCGTTTGTGAATGTCTGGACATGCTGGTGGAGAAATAAGTCGTTAATAAACAAATCAGCCGGAACTTGTGCTCTTCGCACTTCCACCATTTCGATTACAATATTAAATCCCAGTTAATGTCTTTATAGTTGAAATTCCAAACCACGAATTGTAGTGTGAGAATCCCATTTTGCCTTGATTTTAGTAAGAAGTTTGCATGAGATTTACATTGTTTTCAGGGCTTCAGCAAGAGGAGCTTCCGTTAGATGCAAACCAAAAAGGATTGACAAGTCACCGAATGCTATCATCTGGACCCATACTGATTCAATCGCAAAATTCTGCACCTCAAGGTCAACAAAGATCAAGCGATTCCATTACTTCATGTAAATTGCAACTCCTCCTCCCATTCAGTTTCTGTCTTTCTGGCAGGAACAACTGGTATCGCATCAATATTTAGCTCAGCAGATCCTGAATATGCTCGATTTCTCCGCTCTTCGGATAAATTTCAAGTCAATGCGATCAACATGAAGGATCATTGCGATTATAAGAGTTTTCAGCTGCTTCTGCTTTGTTCACATGAATCAGGCAGTTTTTGTTGTACAAAACTAAAAGACTTCTTTCTTTGGATTCTGTGGTCAATCTAATGTTAGTGTAAAAGTGACCTATGTACAGTGCTCATGTGGTGTTTGGCCTGCTGGTGGTTACAGTGACGTGATTAGTGAAGTGCTACGACTGGTGCTTGGTGCTGTGTTGCTGGTGGTGGCTTGTACTGGTGGCTTGTGGCTGGCGGTGTTGGTGGGGTCGGGTGGCTACTTGTGAGTTGACGTAAGTCTGCTTTTACCCAAGAGTCTTCGCGCGGCGTGGCGAAAGTCTGCTTGCTTAATCAACCATTTCTAATGACAAGTCTCTCTTGCTCCTTTCTCTTGTCGTGACTTTCAATTCATCGCGTAGTTTGGCTGTATCCTCCCTTTCTGCAAAATCGTTGCGAATCCCTTGATACTTGGAGCTGATGCCTTCCTCGTAAAGCGTGGAAAAAATCTAGGTCTCCATGCTGCTAAGCGCTCCTTGAGAATCTCGTCTTTTCATGGACTTGCTTTGTCAGAACTACCCTTCAGCGGTGCTACGGTTTACGCAATCTTTTTCCAAGTCTGTATAATGTCTTTCACTCTCAACGTTTCTGCGTCTTGGCTGGTTTCCAATAACAGTCCCAAAATTTTTCTCATCGTCCGCTCTTGCGGGTCAGGTTTTCTTACTAGTAGACTCAGGAATTCCAAAGAGTATGAGATTGCTTTTTCTTTTCTCTTTTTCCTCATTTCATCAAACTTCTCCTTCAACGCAGTTTTGTTTAAACTCATCATGCACAGAGTCCTGGGCTGAATAAAAGCTAGTCGCAGCCTACTGTATTGGTGCACAGCTTTGCTCGAACTCCTCCAACTTTTTGTTCATGCTTTTGGTAGGTCCCTCTACACATTCCTCCTCTATAGTCAATCTAATCACCCTCTTCATATCTTGAACATTCCTTCTGAAGACTGTCCTGCCTGCTGTTGGCCTGCAGGTGAGCCATAGGCAATTCAGGCATCATTACCGTGCAGTTCGCATTGCATATTATTACAATACCAAAGTGTAGCAGAGTCTGGAGTTTCTGGCATTGATGTAGAATGTATCATTTTCTGAAACACTTTGACATGTACAGTGAAACAGAAGTTACAGCAGCTCACATTCTATCGCACTCTCAATGAGGCGTAACTAACAAGTCTAGCATGAACCGCACAGGAAGCTTATATCTTTTCGGCTTTGTTGCTAATGTTTGCTTTTCCCTCCATTGTTCCCACTTTGGCCACTTCGCTTTCCTCTTAAATGATCTGTTTCGTAGAGGTGGTTTGCTTCCTTTGCGACTAGTGCTAATCTGCAACAAACACAGTATAAAGTCCACTACCAGTAATCACAATCAGTAATCTTGTCTCACAACGCTGACAGGCGCATACATCAGATAGTACACATAGATCTTATAGCACATGTGTCCAAAGAGTTACAGCGAGAAGTATAACAGTCACTCCATAGAAAACGATCAATAAAGTCATAAAGAATGCAAGGGCAAAATAAGGAGTAGCTTATCGCTATCACTTGTGATGAAGATAATTCCACTCCAAAATATGGGGCAGAGTTTGAATATTAATAAGTCCAACAATCTGAGCCGGCACACCAAAATCATTATGAGTGGGACTGAAGTAGAAAAGGCTGCTGTCATATAAAGATTCCTTTCTCCAAGAAAATGCAACTTCTCCAAAGGGCTCAAATCAAATGCCGAAACATACTTTCGCAGGTAGCTTCAGCAAGTAACTTGATGCATCTTGTGATGATAGATATTCACTTTTGGTTGAGGATATATAGATAGACAACATAGACATTTGAATCAAGTCAATTCAATGTTCAAGTGCACCAAAAGTTGTATGAGTGGGATCGAGACACAGAAAGTATGCCTGACATCAAAAAACAAATCCTCAAGAAATCACTCAAGGATAAAATGATGAAAAATAACTGGCTCCAGGTATGTTCACTAGGTATCAATGCTCCAAGCAATAAAATAAGATTGGATCCAAAGCTAAAATCTGAGTGGTGGATTACAATGGATTTTTTGTCCAGGTATTGAATTAGCAGCACATCCTGCCCCAATCAGCACTCCCAATCATCCAATATACTTTGCACCCCCCTCCCCCCCACACACAAGATCACAGCTTGAGTGGTATTATTACTATTGTTCTTGCGTTAAACTTCAATTTAGCACAAAAAATGGCAAGTTGGTGCAGGTAATAAAAATAAAAAATGACCAATTTATAAAGCGCACCCAACAATTTCAAATAGTATTACTTTACGTGTTGTACGAAGCTTCGGATTGTGCTTTGGGTCCAGCGTAGCGGTATTAGAAAACACAGTAAATTAATGATAGTAATACAAACATATTGTGGCATTTTTAATACATATTCAAATTACAGCATTTTAAAAGTTCAATAATAATATCATCTGAGTTTTTTAAATTTAGTTCAGCACCCATTTTTACAACTCGCCAGCCTCCTCTCCGGATGAAGCCTAGTAGCCCGCTGCTCCATTCACTGACAATTTAAGGGAGCATGCCAGTGCAGTACGTATGCTCACAGGAGCTGCCAGTGGTTTCGATGGCCACCAGGCCCGCACACAGGAAGCCAATGAGAATAGTGGGAATACAGTGTGTATGCAAAAAAAAAGTAGGCACTTAGACAAAAAAATTTTTATATATAAGAATCTTTTTCGTGACTTTGAAATTATTTTTTTGCAATATCAATATTTTTACCTTGTGGACCTAAGCTATCTGATTACATTGTTGGTATTAAAAGTATTTCAAGACGCATGAGTGGAGCAGCAACCCGCTTTTGTGCAATCGTTCCAAATGCATTTGGCGCACAGATTGTGTTTTTGTAGTCAATGTTTTAATGCGTCACAGACCAGTTGCTGGGCATGGAAGGATTTCAACTGATGTGCAACAAGGAATTGAATCATCAGCATGGCCTCAGAGAAGAGCTAATGATCGATTTTGTGACAAAAAGACAGAAATGAACATATGATGTCAATATACCCCCAATGAAAAAGAAGAAAAATGGTAATGTTTGCCAGATGAACTTGTGTGAAATTTAAAAAAAATTGCTTTTCTTCTTTTTTCAGGGGGGTGGGAGTGGGTTGTATCCTGAATTATTGCTTTATTCTTTGTCTTTTTTTGTCTCAGCAGAATTGATATTAGCGTCTTCTCTGGAGCAGGCTGAGGATTTAAATGAAGCAAAAATGAGCAATGATTCAGATATCAACCCGACTCCCATCCATCAAAACGCAAGAAATGCCATTTTCTATAAATTCACAGTTTCATCTTGCATAACATGAGCATTTTTCTCGCTTTTTAGGAGGGGTAACTTGCCTGAATCATTGCTTCATTTTTTGTCTTTTTTGGCTACAAAATTGATATTAGTCTCTTCTCTGAGCAATTGCTGGAGGAATTCAATCCCTTGTGGCACAATCAGGTGACAGCTTCTGCAGGGCACTTGGTCTGTGAGGCATTAAACAATGACTATAAGAGAATACAATTT